>CAEGAD010063422.1:0-27619 GCA_903067055.1 Poeciliopsis paucimaculata
ATTATAAAATAAAAAAAAACAAAAAAAACAGTGAAGTCAAATATTTTACATAAATAATTTTTATTTTTTTTTTTTGTTTTTTTTAAATTTTTTCAAAATATTTAAATTCCCCCCCCCCCCCCCCCCCCTAATACTCCATCATAGCAAGCAGGTTAGCATAGCAGTTATAATTTATTTCATAATCATCACCGCACGCCACCAGTCAGACTTACCAACAGCTTCAAAGCCTGCACACAAACAAAGACATTTTTTACCTTCTCATACACAAACTACTTCATTTTGCAGCAGGTGATTCACTGCTTTTGGTGTAAAAAGTTAAATAAGCTTCAAAGTTCAGGACATATCCTCACCAATTTCCACTCTGTGTGGAGCCACTCGTGCCACAGCTGGAGACCCAGGCTCCCCTCTGACTTTCTCACTCAGGGCAGAACTGGCAGCTATTCCCAGGCAGGGGCTGTTGGTGTCACGGCCGGCGCTCAGCCTCCTGCCCGTCTCGGCATTGATTTCTGAGTTATAGGGCATGGGCAGGCTGATCTCGCTCTTGGTGATGTGGCGCTCCGGCGTGATGTTTCCCTCTCCGTCTGTCTGGATGTCCTTTTCGCTGACCGACTTCTTCTGCAGCAGGTTGCTGATCTCCATGATGTTTCCGATGATCTCCACGGGGCCCGTTAGGGTCTTCTTACGAGGCGAGAAGTCGTCTTTTAGTTTCTTCAAGTAGGATGCCGGGGCCCACCCCTCCTTTCCTAAATACCTTTTGGTGAAACAGACAAAGAAGAATCTTTTACTGTCTTGTCTTGATCATTTTCTCTCTGTCTGATCTCTACATGCATCCCTCCCAGATTAAACCAAGCACAATGCTTCCCAGTCAGTCGTGGCAGACAGTCGCTCATCCTGAGCCCAGTTCTGGTTCTGCTGGAGCTTCCTTTCTGTTCAAGTGGAGTTTTTTCTCTCCACTGTTGCTACATGCATGCGTGGTATGAGGGATTGCTGTAAGGTCAACAGCACAATTCTGGTTGACTAACCTGATGTACCACCAGCCCTCCAGGTTCTTCTGGATTACCTCCACGGTGACCCCTTTCTCAAAGCTCACTTCATCCGCGCCTTGGCTGGTGTACGGCTGGATCGTCAAATATTTCTCCTCTATTGAAGAAGAAGGGTGAAGAGTCAAAACAAGAGCAAGAGGTTTCTTTTTGGATGAGAAGTGGTAAATGGGACCCTTATTGAAAGCTCCTTACTCTGAGTAAATTTCTCATTTCTTGCAGCTGATGTGAGCTGCAAGACCTTGGACCTTGATGAAGCCTTCATCTCTGGAGAGGTGGTTATTCCTCTTCAATTTGTGATTTCTCTCACAGAAGAAATGATATTTGAGCTAAAATTTGTCTTGACTGGTCCCTATTTGACCATTACTCCTCTGTCACACTCTGCAACCCCTCAAAGACGCTGTAAGGGAAGGAAATCCCTCCACGGGTTCAATTTATAAACTTCTGTTCATATTTCTTTTGGCCGAGTTGCTGCATGTTTAGACAATAATTTCTTTTGGTTTTGGATGCTGTGCAGCTGCAAGGATTTTTGTTCTTACTTTTTTACTTTTGGACAACTGTTTTGATGAGTGATGGTTTTTGATATGGGCGACATGGACAACAACCCAGGGCCTTTTATAGAGGTAAATTATCAGCAATATTCAGGTCATTGTATTCAATTCACTCCATCATGTAACTGACAGATATGGATGTGATTTGATCCAGATGCAGACCTGTGGTGAATATAGGAAGAGTTGTTTTTTTGCAAAATGTTGATCTAGAAGAAGAACCTGAGGGCATCATGAGCCTGATGTGTCAGAATCATCATGGTGAGCGTCTAAACTTTTGCACGCCTTTAGGTCTGCTCTGGTGTAAGGGGAAACACTCTTTATGAAATAGTTTTATTAGATTAGGTTAATTTATATATAGCCAGAGGTATAAATTGTTTTGTAGCTATAAATTATGTGGTGTGAATTCAGGCAAAGTTGTTGAAACTTTGCCTGAACTCATCTACTCATCTCATCTAGTTCTGAAGTGTTTGCAACACGTTGGTTGCAGTTTCCACGCAGTCAGAAAACAGGCCTGCAGTGTTGCTGCAGCTCCTCCTTTAGTCCTCATCCTGCCACAGAGTTTAGGGTTAAAATAAACAACCTCATTTGCATCCTCATCTCTCAGACAACAACAACTTGATCCGGGATCGTGCCAGCAGCTGCTTATTGGGTGGCCAGAGTTCAGCACAGTCAGAGAAATCTCAAATCTTTCTCCATCACACATGAAATGCTTCTCAGATCAAAGTAAAGCTTTCCCCCCTGAATCCTTACAGATCCTTGCAGATTAAACTAGGCTCTCTGTGTTTTACTTGGAAATCAGATGTGAGAATCAGGTGTTATTTTTTAACATTACCCACAAAACCTGCTGATTTTATAAAGAGATGTATAATTCATTAATACATATCAGAAAAGCTTTAATTTAGTCTGTTTCTGTGTGGAAGATTGCAAAGTTGCTGTCAGACTTAATAGCAATGATAAATAATTTTCAGTCAGGAGTTGTCATGACTTTCTGAAGGTCACATAAAACCTTATTTTAGATCTGCACAACATCTAATAATTCCCTGCGTCTTTCTGATCTGATCCACCTCAGCAGTTCTTCAGGCTGGTGTGCAGGACTCTTACCTCACCAAATGTGTCTCCCAGAACGCCGAGGCTTGGCCCAGGAATGAGCTTATGGAAAAGTGCTAAAGTGGGCTACAGCCCAATCAGGAGACTGGTTTTAATCACACCAACCTCAGCCTCCGTAGAGCCTCTGAAATGAGTCACCAGGCTAGCTGTCGCCACCAGAGAATGAGGCCATTAAACCTTTTGGAGACCTAAACTCGACTGGGTACCAGTTCAGCTAACGCTTCACTGCTGCTCAAACTCATCTTGCCGGACTTTCGGTTATTTGAACCTGCTGAATGGTTGAACCTTTTTATGGCATATAAGACTTTTCATCTGTGCTTCATTGGAGGCTTTGGGTCTGCAAAAACAATTAGCTCCTTTATAAAAGGTTTAGGAAAAGCATAAACACCAGGAATGGATTAGAAGGAGGAATTATTTGCTTTGGACATCCATAGACCTGGACCAGAGAAGAGTGAAGAAATGATTTGATTTGGTAGGATCTGACATGCTTAGAACAATCTTTACTGATAGTAGTTTATGGGCTGAATTTGTAAAGCATTTTCTCATCATACCAATCACTCCAAATGCTGTACGCTAGAGCCAGAATGTTGGGTGTCATGATGGCTGTTGGAAGTGAGCGATGGGACAATGTACTGCAAACGTTTTCCAAGTTGTTTTTGTGAGTATAACCATGGCGTCTTCTTGTTCAAGTCAAGCTAAGGTGTCTGTGCACACAGGACACAGTTACGACTCATAGAGTGTGTGCGTACTTTGGAAAAAGCTAGAACAGAAACCCACCCATACCTTCCTCCTCCTGCTGAGTTGATTTATGCTGCTGATTTTATAAAGAGTTGTTGTTGTCCGAGAGATGAGGATGCAAATGAGGTTGTTTATTTTAACCCTAAAATCTGTGGCAGGATGAGGACTAAAGGAGGAGCTGCAGCAACACTGCAGGCCTGTTTTCTGACTGCGTGGAAACTGCAACCAACGTGTTGCAAACACTTCAGAACTAGATGAGTAAGAAGCGGTCTGCATAGAATAGTTTGTTGAAAAGGATAATGTTATCATAACGTCTCAGAAAAAGACTCTGATCATGCAGACTGCCTAAGAACAGGATTCAAACTGTCTAAATATTCCTACATTTTGTCACAATACAAAATTACCATGTTTACAAATGAAAATTTGAAAACTATCTGTATGCATTCATATTCTGCCCTGCTGAGTCAACACTTTGCCGAAGTCCCTTTCACTGCAGGTTTGGGGCATGACTGGCTCCATCGTTGCCACAACCGGTTCCCCAGGGAGGTCTAAGCCAGTTTTAATGGAGCAAGAGCAAATTTCCCTTGGCCAGTGTGAGCTTTCTATTCTCCTGATGATCTGCTTTTGCTTTTGGTTTGACTTTTTACTGTCTGATGCTGATTACAAACTGTATCTGAGATGATTAAGACAGAGAAATCAGCTCAGGTTTAGTCAGATTGGATGGGTAGCATCTCTAAACTATAGTGAGAACGTATAGTCTCACCATAGGTTCTCAAATGGTTTTATGTCTGGACTTTGACTAAACCACTCAAAAGGTGCATTCATACCAGTCCTGTTTATTCTAGTTCATTTGCCGGTTCTTTTGGTGTGTGATTGCATAATCAAACGCTGAAGCGGATCAAAACAACAAACTCTGGTCCACTTAGATAGTGCCGTCTCGGCTCGGTTGAAGTGAACTTTGAAACTTTGAGGAAAAACATTTTCTCTGTTGTGTGAAAACAACATTCTCCATGGTCTTCTTCCACATGAGCGTTTTTTTGCAAAAGATAAAAGGAAAATCTTACCAACGCTAAAATATGAAGCCACTCCATTTTTATTTACATTTCTTTAAGCATTAAGAAATGTTCAGTGTTTTCTTCTGAGGTTTTTGTATCATTTCCTTCAGTGGTGCAGCGCCACCACAGGTGAGGAGGTGAACAGGTTGCACAAAGGGTTTGGTTGGTTTGACATTGCAGTGTGAAAGCAAACTGCACCAAATGAAAATATGACAAATGCTGCAGTTTTAGTCCCTAATCAAATGGACCAAAATATCAGGTGTGAAAACTCACCTGGCTCGTTGTTCTACCAGAAGGAAATTCTTAGGTTTGGGTGCACACAAACTGGAGGTTTTTGTAGAAACTTAAAGACTTCAAGGATTTTGAAACTTACTGGGTGAAAATTTGAAAAATTCACAGATCATAATGTTTAAAGTAGAGGAAGTGTGTGACGTTTGTTGAAATTCAAAAGTTTCTGAACATTTTAGTGTCAAAATCAAAACTTTATGACATCACCTGCTTCACTCTGAATAATAATAACAATGTGCACAACCTAAAAATATATACAACTTTAAATGCCAAAATGTGAAAGCTTTCAAAGGTACCAAAACACAAACTCAGTCTGGGAAAGCTAAATATTCAATTAAATGTTTAAAGATTTTAAATAATATTTATGAGGTGAAGGAGGTGCAGAAAATTTCACTGTTTTCTTTAGGAAACACTTTTACACATTTTATGCAAATTCAACATGCTGAACATGCAGGACACTGTTGCCTCCATGTGACACAGAAGTCATCTGCTGTTGTTTGATGCAGGTTTTTATGTGAGAATTGTGTCTGTCCGTTCACCTCTGCTCTGCTGGCGGTTAACTATACCACCCAGGGTCCAGCGGCGGTCCAGCCTCTTCAGGTGAGCCTTTCTTCTCTTAGTAACTGATGATGAGCAGCAGCAGCAACCGAAAGACAAGAAAATAAAAGGAGCAAAGTAAATAACTGGTTAGTGTAAGAAGCTTGGTTTGGCAAAGTGAAGAAAGAAAGCTTTGTTAGGAACTGAAAAAATAGATTTAAGCATAAAAGTGAAGGATTACTGGGTGGAAATGTCTTTCTTCATCTAGGAGGAACTTTAACAAACCGTTAGTTATTCCGTGATTTTCAGAAGGCATTTGTATGCAGTTTGGGTTTCCAGTGGTGGGTGCAGCTAACATTACAGCACTAATCATAAACATTAATTTCACTAATGCTTAAGTGCTACATCAAGTCAGAGAACATGACAGGAATTGGAACTGCTGCGTAAACAGCCTTCATAACCTTCAATATAAGAGCATGAACACAAACGTTTAACAACTTGAAGAGTTCTTAAAAGTCCATAACCAAAACTTCAACAAAGATGACAAAGCTTTACAAAATAGCAAAATAAATTAGCGCTTTATAATTTATCTGGAAAAGTTTATTTAGGGGAAGCAAAGTGCACTAAATATTTTCAAAGTTAGCAAAAGCCCTAAAGCGCGAGACAAAAAATGTCTCATTAGCAGGCCAGCGGATGTGTGCCCATCGCTGTTAATTATTTAGTTTTGAACATCTCACCATGATCATTGGCAATAACGAACATAAGAGAAATGTACTGGACTTGCTTCCAATCTGGCTCTGAGGTCAATTTACCAAGAGAGGTGACTTGGTGCATCATTGACCTGATGCTCTACCAATAAGGTGAGGAAACCCTGGAGCTCACAGGCTCTAGATTACACATATTCAAACCAGTCCAAACTGTTTCTCAGACTTCTAATAAGCCTTTTGTTCCTGAGAGGTGGTTGGATGAACTAAGAGACGAAACAACATCGGGAGTTTGTTTTCTGCATCAATGCAGCTTGAAGGGGAAACAAGTAGCAGAGCTAAAATTTGATGCTCCAGATTTACTGATCCATCCACATTTCAATTCAGACACATTGTCATGAGATGTGAATCAACACATCTCATGACAATTAATTAAGTGGCATTTCTAACTAACTGAGCCATGAACTCTTGAACTTTCTCACAATCCATTACTACAGAGCATGTAGGATCCGTCAGAAGTTATAAAGTGATTAATCTGAGGGCATATGGAGAGCAAACATCAGTAAAAAGAAGAGCAGGCAGAGAAAACTCGTCTTTTATTTGTCTTTGTGCTGTGGAAATCTAATTCCTTCTTTGTCTCTCAGCGTCTTATCTTCTGCCCTCTTTTATCTCCCAAATGTTCCTCTCAGTATCCCTCTTCTCCTTTTGTCTGTCTCTGGTACTTGTCATCTCCTCTCTCTTCTAGTCCCTCTCTGACTCATCAGCAATCCTGCTGAGCTCCACCTTGCTCCTGTTGACCTCTTAATTGAAATATCAGCTCAGGCACAGAGAGGAAATGTTATTTCGAGGTAATTTTAGTGGAGCTGTGCCTGTCGGTTTCTCTCCAGTGAGCCGGGCCATCAGCAAAATTAGCTTGCGGACCACATGGAGATAATAAGATGTAAGGGGCAACTGTAATGTGAGGGAGGAAGATCAGATATGAGAAGTGATGATGTGCGCAAACAGAGGAGCAGCACGAATGGAGGCACTGCCGGGATAAGATGGAGCAGCTCAACGTCATTCTAGGATCTGATAGCAGTAGCTTTGGTGAGGCTTTGCATCAACTTTCAACCTCAATTTTCATCGTTTCTGTCAATCAGATTATTACTGGAACTTGGATCCAAAGTACAGCTATAAATACAT
Source organism: Poeciliopsis paucimaculata (assembly GCA_903067055.1). Taxonomy (NCBI): domain Eukaryota; kingdom Metazoa; phylum Chordata; class Actinopteri; order Cyprinodontiformes; family Poeciliidae; genus Poeciliopsis; species Poeciliopsis paucimaculata. The sequence goes on from CAEGAD010063422.1 coordinate 7,203, forward strand.
TTAAATAAAAAGCTCAAAAAACACCAACCAACAACTGACAATTCATTAAACTGAAAGGTTTTTCTGAAGTTAAAAACCTTTCTACACTCAAGAAAAATGACAGATTGCTGCATCCTAAATGCACAAAGGAGCATTATAGGAGATCCTTCCTCCCAGTGGCTGTTAGTCTCTGACAGCAACACAACCATTCTCTAAGAAAACACAGCTGAAGACAAACAAGCATCAAATTTAGAGAATTTAAAGACAGAGTTATTTTAAAAATGACCCACTACTCCAAATTCAAATTTCACTCTAGTGAATATTGAGTTGGGATTCAAAGAGAAGAAGAGAAGAGCTAAGGAAAGTGAGGTTTTGCACAATCTTCTGAAGCATGTAGTGAGAGAGAAAAGGTGTGTTAGATAATCCAAAGGCAGAAAAAGTCTTAATAAAATAAACTGAATACAGTTTAAGATTTCTGAGCAGCAGACATGTTTGCATATTTGTGTGTTTGCATGTTACACATCTCAGTAAAGTTCCCTCTCTCTGAAAGTCCCAACTGGGGGGTGTTGTGACACAGTGATGAAATACTTCATCCCAGCATTCAGACTAAACATTTGGGAGAAAAGGGTCACAACACAACAAGGTTCCTGCAGAGAGCTGCAGGATCCTGGGGGAACAGGAAGGAATTTTCTGTGGTGCCAAAGTACTGCAGCCCACTTTGGCAGCTGTCTGGTACCGTTTCACCATAATGCTGCGACTGTGGCCTCAAAGGCTCCGAATGTGTGACTGGAGGTGTGTTTAAGATTAACTTTTAAAGACTGTTTTCAGGCAGAGATTTATATGTGGAAAACAAACACGGCAAAAACATCACGATTGAGAAATATCTGCTTCTGCCCTGCAGACATTTCTCCCACAGCGAGTCTGCCACACTGACTTTTATGTGTTTTTGTGTTTTATGACTGTAATAATGTTTCTGTGAACAAACCTTCTCCGGTCCTGGAGGTGGCCAGATCCGAATCGTCTCTGGTTCCATTCTGGGAGTCCAGGTATGTGGCTGGGACCCAGCCCTGCTGCTCCGACGTGCTGACGAACCACCAACCTGAGGCACAAACACACCGACACCAACATCCCATTTTTACAACATCATTTTGATTTACACCAAACAATAATTACTCCTCATTTCTAAAGTGCTTTCAGCAGTACAGTGGCTTGGAAAACCATCCAGAACCCTTGATGTTTTCCCAGTCTGCCCCGTTTCAACTTGAAATGTCCCATCAATTACAGTTACAAATCTTTTGGGGTATGTCTCCTTTCACGCAAACAAGCTGAAAGTTTTGTGCAGTCTTTTGTGTAAAAAGGCGTAAGCTCCTTTAGTTTGAATGGAGAGCCTCTGTAAACATGAATTATCAAGTCTTGCAACAGATCCTCAGCTGGATTTAGGTCCTGACTTCTCTTATTTATATATATCTCTTATTTACCTACTGGGTAAATAACCTAGTAGGTTATTCTGACTGTTTTTTTATTGGAGGCTATCAAAGTGAAAGGAGTTGAGAACAAATTCTTGCCATTTAATGAGGTTTTTATTTGTAAACAGTTATTGATCATGTTTACTTCTGGCATTCCTGTGTTGCCATGTAAAAAAGGTGAAATAGTTCAAGAGATGTGCAAACTTTTTCAAGGCTCTGTAGCTCATTACTTCAAGCCCAGAAGTTTGCTGAAGGTAAAAACTGCATGAAACATTTTGGTTTTCCAAACTCCAGCGTGAGAAAGTGCTTTAGAGAACAGATGGAGGTTTCACCCACTTGGAAACATCTTTTTATTATGAAACCAGATTCTGAAAAACACTGCAGAGAACATGAAGCTGAAGTAACAGAGATGTAAAAACACTCAGACTGAATACACCCTGTAGTATTCACAAAACATGGTAGCTGAGACTTTTTAATGGCAGTTTTAGAGGCAAATGATTTTAATCAAGGATAAAATCAAAACCACGTTGGCACCTACCAAATCGACACCCAGTTACACCTCTAATGTTCATCCAACATTGGCAAAGTGAAGCTGTGAGACAATCTGCTGTCAAACAGTAAAATAAACTCCATTAAATGAGCAACTGCTTATGAAGAAAAGGCTCAAATATTCAACATAAAGCAGAAAGATTGTAAAAAATGTCACAAACTCATAGAAATTCATAGTTTTAGGCGTTGAATTAGTTGCGTAGTCCATCCAACGAGCAAATATTTAGTTTATAACATCAGCTGTCACAACTTGTTATGCATAATTCCAGCAGGAACATGAAATAATTCAGCTGTTCGAGGCGCTCAGCGATTAGTTTCTGTTCTGTTTCATGATAAAATAACATTGTATTAAAGCATTAATTTGATTTAAAGGTGAATATGCAAAACATATGCAAACGATTTACAATTTGCACAATTAAACCTATATTTTAACCAGTTCCATTTCTTAATTCCCTGATATCATTAAAAAGCAAAAGAAGCAAGAAAGATCTTCATTTAGATCAGTCAGTCAGTCAGTCAGTCAGTCAGCTGGGTTGCATCATTGAAACAGAAACATGTTTACATGACGGGTTGTCATCAGAGCCTCTGGGTGGAGCTGGAAGCCGCAGCCATCAGTCCTGGAGGACGACATGAGGCTCCATTAGTTTGGTTCTGCAGCGTCTGGCTGCAGCCCAACGTGTGATGCATTCTCCCAATTTCTGCCATGCAGTCTGACATGATGGCTGATTCTGTCTGAGGAGGGAGCTGAATTATATGCACACCACAGTGCTTCTGTCTGTGCAGAGATTACAGCGACATGAGGAAATATCCTGGAGCTCCACTGAATCCACGGCTTTTGGTAACTTCTCAACGCGAGCCGCATGTTTACTGCATAGATCCTGGATTTCTCTCACGATGGTTTTATCTGACAACCATCTGCTCTGACTTTCTCTGAGAAACAGTGGATGAATGTGTTAGCACAGCAAAAATAACAGCATAAAAGCAATGGATGTCAAACAGAGAATCCAACAGTTGGGTCACAGGATGAATTTATAGCCTTTGGCTGAGAGTGAATCAGCAACTCAGGCCCAGTTTTATTATCACCCACTAAGACGCATCCGACAGGATTAATGAAAGATTTGGAAAGTATGACTTTATCACTGACTGCTTGATGGGGAATGAAAACTAATGCTGACTAAAAGAAGAAGTTTTTTTTTTCATAAACATCAGTTTTCAGTTTGTAATTTGGTGTTTGGGTGAAACGTTGAGGGATCCGTCAGTCAGAAAAGTCCAATCATGGGCTGAGTTTTTGAAACCCAAAACATGTGTCCTCTAAATCCCACATTAATCAGGTTTCTATGACGTCCTCCTTCAACCTGCACAACATTGTCAAAATTACAAATGTTTTGTTTTGGAACAATGCAGGAAAAATAGTCCATGTGTTTGTTATTCAAGGATGAACTAACTCTTTACGATCACATTGTTCTTAAAAGTTGTTTTCTGATTATAAAAAGCTTGAGTCAAGGGTTGGGGTGAAAGTTAAAATGGCTGTAAAGTGTTTTATGTTCACTTTGTTGTGAATTGTGTCATATAAATGAATTGAAATTGAATTAAAGCAGATTCTATCAGCCATAGAGGAACACTTAATATAAGTTTGACAGGGGAAAAGTATTTGTGGAGAAATTTGATGCCTAAACCACCCAGACTGTGACAGCTGACCTTCACACACACCTAAAATCCCACTGAAATCCCGTCGTTCCTGGATTTCCTGCCATAGGTTGTGCCTCACAGCACACAGAGCTTAATTCAACCCGAGGGCCTTCAGATGAACCAAGCTGCTGCACGGTAGCTGCAGAGGCTATTCCAGCTTCCCACAGGCGCCGCAGCTTCACCCGTCTGCAGAGACGCTCCAGACTCTTCTGGTTTCAGGATCAGTTAGTTCCGATGCTAACTGTCAAAGCATCGGAAATTAAATCCGATGCTTTGACAGTTAGATAATCCTCATTTGGTGTTACAGCAAACTCCCTGCATTGGGGATTACCACTGAGTGAACTTCCTTAAAAGACATTTTATTCTATGATAACTGTGATAGTAATTATCATGATAACGAGAGCAGAAGAAAAAAGAGACAACACTCTGACTTTGGTCAGAGTATTAAGGTCTTAGGGTCACTTTATGACATCTTAATGAACATGTTGTTCATTTACAGAAACTTTGTACATTTTAAATTCTACAGATCTGAAGATGAGGCCTTTGTGACACACTGACTTTAGTTTTATAGTTCTGTTATTGACCCAGTTTGAGCCTCCAGCTGTTGGTCAGGTGTCCTCTGTTCGAGGTCATAGTTGAAAGACTTGCAAGAGCTGCAAACAAGCCCAGATCATCACCCTCCACCACTGTGCTTAACAATTCATATGAGTTTTTCGTGTTAATATGTCGAATAATGTTTTAAGTGAATTAATTAGTTGCTTGTGGCTCCCAGACATTCAGAGCCTCCAGATGTGATTGAGTTTTAACACAAACCATTGATGAAGAATTTTAATATTTGTTTATTGAGAATGAGATGCTATTGAATTTGATTTCACAGCCTTATGATAAATAAATTAAATAATTTTACATTGTTTAACTTTTGAATGTAAAGGAACTGATAAGTTTACTTTGTAAAAGTACAAACAATAATCTTCATAGTTTGACTTTTGTTACCGTAGTTACAAACTGAATGATACAAACGTAATATGTTTTTGACTTTGTGTTTATTTTAATGCATTCAGATCCATGTAATTAATCAAAATCAATGTGTTTTCTGCATCTCCCTTTTAATGACATATTTTAAAAAATGTCTAACAAATAAATTACTAAAACACTTAATGAAACATTTATTAATGTTGTGGTGCAGTTAAGTATTACTTTGAATATGTTTTTATTATTTAACTTGATTTTATGATCAGGCTCTTACTGGTTCCATCCCTGAAACCGTTTTTTTCCAACCACCGCAGGCAACAAAAGCTCTGCCTGGCAGAGAAAACAGCCTGGTTCATATGAAACAAATTAGGGCTTTTATAGCCTGATTCAAGGCAGCTTCAGAAAAATGTGAAGAATCAAAGCCACCTGTGAGAGAGATACGCAGGTTGTGCAGAAACAAAAGCATGTCCTCCTCTGCGTCAGAAGCAGAAGCAGAATGATCTATTCCTCCCACTGACGGGGAACTGAAGCCGCTGCACGACATCAACCCTGGCAAGTCTGAGCATCACAGCTGCTTCATCTCAACTGACCAACGCAGGCCGCTGCAGAGACAAACACGCTGATAAGTCATGTCAAACTGTTGCACAGATAAAACCACAACAAGCTGCTCAGCTACAGTAAAACTGCTGATTTTTTAAACAAAGTTAATGTGATAGATATTGTTCTCGTGTTTTTTAAAAACTAAAAATAGAAACTGAATGCAAATGAACCTGGCTGCTAACAAATACCAATAAACAAAGAGAAGCAGCCAGACAGCCTCTGTGTTACGCACACACACACACACCCCCACACGCACACACACACACAGGCAGGACCCAGGCCGCCCGTAAATCCAGCTCTGGAGAAAGTGGATTCGATAAAGGCAGATAAATGAGGACCAGAAGCACCGCCGCCGATTGCTCAAAGGCAGAATGGTTGGCAGATGGATGTTGGGAGAACAACACAAGCATGCAGCTGCGAGAAGAAAGACAGAAACACGGCCACCGATTGGCAGCGTGGTAGACAGGCAGACCAGCAGAGAGGTGGACCAGTGGACCGATGGATCGGTGGGCTGGCGGACCAATGGACCATCAGACCGGTTGGCCCAGGTCTGGGAGAAGTGGACTAGTCCTCATGTGTGAGCGCCTTGTTGACAGATTACAGTTTTCACAGAAAATCTGTCCCGTAGGAGGAGATCTGGACCAAAGATTGGCAGCCAGATGGAGGAAAATTACTCAGAGGCAATTAAAGCAAAGCAAAACTTGGCTCAGCATATGCAGAGACCCACACATGCAGCGGGGTTGAGTTTGGGCGTTTTGTCTCAGAAACTGTTCAGCGGTAAAAATCTTTCTTATTTACCTCACTGTCCTTTAAAGTGCACAAAATATAAAGTCACAAACATCACAAGGCTAATCTGCGCAAAACTACGATGGCAAAGGACTGCTGACATGCAATATTAGCAGGATCATAATTCATATGGAATACAACCACATGCTGCACAACTTCATTTATAACATCAAGATTAATCTTTGGTATATTCTCTTTAAATTATTCATATAAACCAAAATATACCCATATTGAGATGGGTAGCAAGGAAGTTACATTCAACTCTGACCTAACTTTTGTAATAAACAGAGCCAGTAGTGTCTTACTGGACACAATAAGAGTCCAGTAAATGGACTCTTATTGTGAAAATCTGTGAGTTTTGCTTTGAAAGTTCAATTTTAATCACCTTCCTGTTTGCCTTTTCTTATGCTTTAGAAATAACTCTGAAGGAAACAATTAATACAAGAAACAAGAAACAGTTCAGTAATTTAAGAATCAGAAATATAAGAAAGCAACGAGACATTTGTTGCTATGGGAATTCTGAAAATCACAGGACCAGGACTGACTCAGCATTTTCTTAAGAGGGTGACTGAATAATAAAGTCACTGATGTTGTAAATCTCTCTATTATTGTTGTTTTTATTTTATTAAATTTTTTTTTTAGCTTAGTTGGAATCTTCTTTAATTTAAATTTAATATGTTGCTGGTACACCTAAATTTCCCCACTGTGGGGCAATAATAAATGTTTCTATTCCTTTTATTAAATCCGTAGACAGACAGAAACCACCACAGAAATGAGAGAATAAAAAATGTTCAGCTTGTGTCTCGTCCTCTGAAGGTCTCTGTAAAAGTGTTGGGGATCATCCAGATGTTTTTTGGTCAACGTAAAACGGTCCTTTGTGTTCTCTTTTTGTCATCAGCAGTTCTGGCAACAGAACTCTCTCATGGAGGCCATTTCTGCCCTTTCTGAATAATTTTTGCTCATGTTGAGTCATGAACCAGGGCCTGCAGATTCAGACGTCGTCCGAGACTCAACATTTAGTTTTGGTATGAACGCTTCACCAGTTCTCCATGTTTTTATTACGTCTTTGAGTCTTTCTCTATGGTTTGCTGGAGGACCAAAGCCTTAGAAATTGCTGCTTCAGATTGGAGCATGGCGTGTTTCTTTTTTGGATCTTTTTGCCTTCTTTGTCTTGTTAGACAGATTCTATTTATTATTTTTATTTCTTGATGGTCGAGGTCAGGGAACAATCAAGCTTGGGTCTGTGCTGTGAAATCAAACTAAAACTAAGAGTCATTTATAATTAAATGAAGGGACAGCTTGACATCTGCTTGTTTTTCCATTGTAAAACATGAATTATTTAAAACTACATATTGCATGTTCTCATGCTCTATTTGTCTATAGTACGTAATCTCCAGTGACACGAAAACATTTTATACCACAATCAAGTAACGATGTTACCTTTAGTTGTTATAAAAATGCCGTATTTACTAAGCAGACTTAAAAGAAATTTGACCTTGAAATTGGTCTCTGTCCCTTTAAGAAGCTCCTGCTCTTTTCAACTTTCAGCACCTAATCACAACAACTCCTTCATGATGCGTTTCCATCTATTCTTAGGAGCATCAGGCTGAGAAGTAGTTCGGACTATGAGCTAACTGCTGCTGCTGCTAGTCTAGGGGGAACACCTTTGTGAAAGCAGGCGGTGCTTTAGTGAGAGGAAGCGTTTAGGCATCCCTGAATGGTTATCAGGGGAGATTCAGGAATTTATCAAACATGCATGAAAGAATTCAGGCAACACATGAGGTTTGTTTCTGATGAAGGAGAAACAATATAACATAGTAAAAAGCTCAAAAAAGCCACTTTTACATAACTCCCTCTTTAAAATCACTCTGATCTGAAGCATGAAAGTCTTACAGAGGAAGGTTGTAACAGGGAAAATACATTTCCACAGCACTGAAAGTTCAACATGCCAATCTATCTGGAGGTGCTGTGAAAAAAGCGAGCCTTTCGGGCCGACACCTGGTGGGTCCAGCCGCCGCCGCCGCCGCAGCTGTAAAAATGAAAAAGACAAAGAAAAGGTGTTGAGGTAATGAACGTCACACTGCAGAGCCGCCGGGCGGAGTGCTGTTTAAACAGGCTGAGGAGATCACACCTTGTTATGGTTGGTGGGGTCCGCTCATGTCGACGGGCTCAGAAATCCCAAAGCTTCCTCAGGAATCCCAAAGAAAAGCTTTGCGGCTTCAGCTGGAGCTGTAATTCCTGCCGTTCAGCAGAACCAGAACACGAGTGCTTGTTTCCTGTTTGGTCTTTTCTTTTATTGTCCAGGTGTTTCAAGATGTTTGGAAACATTTTTTCACTTCAACTAGATAGGAAGAGTACGCAAGCTCTTTTCCCTAACTATTTAGTTTGTCTGACATGAAACGGTTCCGAGGAATTTATAAGGCGCTCAACAACTAATGAGCAAAATACACAAGAAGTTATGAAGCAACACCTACTGTCACCCGCATACAGCACAGATATTCAGGAACGAGGCAGCGGGGGGACTGTAATTGGCGTTTCTCGCTGTACAAAACTCTAATTGGACGTTTCTCTCCACACTGTGTCTCAGCAGGCGATAATTGCCCGTTTCCAGTCACAGAGGCAAAGCGGAGGTCACGGTGAATGTGGTGCTGCAGTAACTGAGCGGAGAGGGCTTATCGCCGCCCGCCAGGCCCGGTTCTCATGGGAGAGGGTCGGCGGAGGCAGGTTCTGTCGACTGGGTGAGGACAGAAAAACCAACACAGGTGAGCTGGGGAGCAGGAGAGGGAAGGAGATTAAAGCAGTGGTATGGAGGGGGGGGGGAGCAGATGGTTGGCTGGAGCTTCAAAGCTGTAGTTTTCCATCCTGATTCCCAATCCAAAAACTACTCAGAACGGTCTCCTTTCAGTCCTCAAGTATTTTCCAGTTAGACCGGCCACCATGTTCGAAGGGATGGGCCATTTGTAAGGTGACTGTCACTGTTTACTTCCTCTTGGCTTCTAAGGACCAGATCCCCTGGAGAGCAGCGAGCGCTGAAACGCCATGTAACGTTCCAGTGCAGCACATTAAACTGCCTGCTCATCTTTGTTCTTTACAGAGCGAGCTGGAGGGAAAAGAGCCAAACTGAAGGTAGAGGCAAACACTGCTGCTCAAAACCCAGCTGTGAAATTACTATTTTATTATTGTGTAGAAAGGCTTCTCACACCTAAACTGATTTTGACTTTTACATTTCCAGATCAGAACCAGACCTTCAACATTTATCACAGAAGTGCAACCAGAGGTCCACACTTCTGTTTCCATCACAAAAGTCGTCTGTTAGCATTTAGAGTTATAGTGAAAATGTTTTTTGAAGCAGATTTAATTCGGTTGAAAAATAATTTATAAGCCCTGATGGAAAATAAATGTTGCAGCTGATATAATCCAAGGTTCTTCAAGTAGCCACTGTAGATCCAAAGGGATCCATGACTATTTCAACATGTTGGCCTAAACATGTTGTAGTGTTTCCTATTAACCTACTGTCATTGTTTGTGATGTGCAAAAACTCAAAATCACTTAAAAAATTCTAAATCTTCATTGTATTTTTGACATGGGGGAATTATAGTGGACTCAAACCTATAAAACAAACAGGTTTTCATGTGCAGTTAAACATGAGAGCTTGTGGTCTACTGTTTACTGTATTAACCATAGCTAACACCATTAGCAGGAGCTAACACCACCAGCAGGAGCTAATACCATTAGCAGGAGCTAATACCATCAGCAGGAGCTAATACCATCAGCAGGAGCTAACACCATTAGTAGGAGCTAATATCATCAGCAAGAGCTAACACCATCAGCAGGAGCTAACACCATTAGTAGGAGCTAATATCATCAGCAAGAGCTAACACCATAAGCAGGAGCTAACACCATTAGCAGGAGCTAACACCATTAGCAGGAGCTAACACCATCAGCAGGAGCTAATACCATCAGCAGGAGCTAACACCATTAGCAGGAGTTAATACCATCAGCAGGAGCTAATACCATTAGCAGGAGCTAATATCATCAGCAGGAGCTAACACCATTAGTAGGAGCTAATATCATCAGCAAGAGCTAACACCATAAGCAGGAGCTAACACCATTAGCAGGAGCTAACACCATTAGCAGGAGCTAACACCATCAGCAGGAGCTAATACCATCAGCAGGAGCTAACACCATTAGCAGGAGTTAATACCATCAGCAGGAGCTAATACCATTAGCAGGAGCTAATATCATCAGCAGGAGCTAACACCATTAGTAGGAGCTAATATCATCAGCAAGAGCTAACACCATAAGCAGGAGCTAACACCATTAGCAGGAGCTAACACCATTAGCAGGAGCTAACACCATCAGCAGGAGCTAACACCATTAGCAGGAGCTAACACCATCAGCAGGAGCTAATACCATCAGCAGGAGCTAATACCATTAGCAGGAGCTAACACCATCAGCAGGAGCTAATACCATTAGCAGGAGCTAACAGCATTAGCAGGAGCTAATACCATAAGCTAGCTATAGCAAACAGTTATTTTATAAAAAACTAAATAGCTTACATTTTTCACTGTATTGTTTTTACATCTGAAATTTATTATTCTCAAATAAACGACTGAAAAAATTCCAACGGACACATAATACATCAATAAAACATGTGTTGATAAAACATCAACACTAATAATAGGCTGAAGGAAATATGTATTAAAGCAGCAACGTTGTACTGCAGGGAGAAAACCACAGGAAGCTTCTTTCTAGTCCAGTTTGTTCACAAAAGTCTTAATAAATTGGCAGGAATTAATGAAGACTAGTAAAAATATATTTTCAAACTGCAAACCTTTTGCTATTTTAGATCTGCAGCATATTTCCACCTTTAGCTTTATAAACTTGTATGAGTGTTGTTAATAGGGTGGAGAAGGTTGGCTCCAAGCAGAACCCTGAACCCAGTTCTGCCAACTGCCCTAAAATACATCTTCTGCTTCAATATAAGCATGATGAGTTTGTTGAAATATTTCTCTTAACTTTCCACATTCCTGGAGAAATTATTCCACCTTTGCTCTCAATGAAAGCAGAAAAACTCTCGACCGCTCCAGGAAACGAAAGTTTCAACAATTTAAAAGTTTGTCTTGAGGATGAAATGGGAGGTGTGAGCAGCAGCAAACCGTTTTCTGTTGCTTCCTAGGAAGTCAGAGGCTGTTTGTTGGTTCAAAGCCAAGCTGGGACTCCCTGATGAAAGTGTTGTTTTTCTGTTTGAAGCTTACGTTACCTGATTTACGTTTTTATAAAACACACGTCTGTCACTGAGCCGCCCTAACAAGTGAAAGCTGATAGCTGGAGGTGGAAGGTTCAGTAACCAGAGATGGCTGAACGTCACGCTAAACGGCTGAATTTATGCTCCATGTGGAGAGGCTGTGTGGGAGTTTCTGCTGCTGTGCCTTTATTTAAACACTTTTTCATCAGTTTTGAGGCCCAGTCGCCAAATGCAGGGTTTTAGTTTGGATTTCTGTTCTTTCCAGGAAAACACTCATTGGAGTTGTTTATTGTTTTGAACATAGATACCATGTTTCCCCTTCTTTTCTTTACCTGGTTTTGCTGCTCATGAAGTACAGCCTCTGCTCTGGGGTATAAATAAAATTGTCTTATTGCTGGTAAATGAAACCACTGAAGCAAACACCTTGTCATAATGGAAAATGCCAGGATCTGGTTCTAATCCAGGAAGTCTCCTTGTGTTGGACCACAGGACCCATCTGAAGTCCTAAAGTGATCAGAACAAAGCAGCTTCTCTTTTTTTTATTGGCTTGGAGAACACACACCAGTTTATAAACGGTACCATTATTCTCCAAACCTAATAAGAGGCTATCATCCTGATGTCCACCACATAAAATCTTGCAAACCTCTGAACAAATTACAAATTACACTTGACAATGAGCTCACAGTGTGTGTTTGCTCACAGCTGACACATCTGGCCTGCTTTAAATGGACCAGAGTTTGTTTTCCCTTTTGGTCTGATTCCAACGTCCACAGCATGTCAGAAAGTTCTGCAAAGGTTCTGCTGATGACCCATCATTTGATTCAGATGTGTTGAACCAGGGAAAGAACTGAAACATGCAGGACGGCTGTCCTTGAGTTCACTGTCCAAAGGCATTGTAGTTTCCTATACCATTAAATGAAAAGCAGACATGCAGTAACGTGGTGGGGACGTTACACTCAGCTCATGGTCACAAATAGCATCACTCTTTCAAAGTTGTTGTCACACTATATAGCAACTTAATGGCCAGTCCTGTCAACAAAGAGTCCAAGCATCCAGGACTGCTGCCATCATGGACAAACACAACTACACACAACTACACTCACTCCAGATATTTAGTTCAAGGTCTAAATCCTCGCTGAACATTCACTCTCTTTTGCTCGTAATAAGGAGGTCAGTGTGCTCCTCATATATCCTTGAGGAAGTTTCCTAGACCTTGCAAAGATCATCCAGGCTCCGGTGGATGTTTTTTCATTTTATTCCAGGGTGGATGGAGCCTTTCCTGAAACTACAGCACATAAAAGCCTTTATGGACAATTTCAGGTTGGAGGAGGATGTTACGAGGTAGTACATAACACAAAGATTAGGTAAAGACTGCCTCCTTCACAGTTTCTAACAAACCATAAAATCTGTATTCATGGCTTCCTCATGAACATACTTGAGGATCTGCCACACTGAGGTCAAGGCTCCACAAAGCTGGTGAAAATAAGTGCTCCCAGTCTCACCAGATCCCCTGGGCTGTGGGAAAGATGTGGTGGGGAAACGATGCCAAACCGTTTGGCTCCAACTCTGGTTGCAACAGCACTTTACCAGCTCTGACAATCACAGCCATGTTCCCGAGAGATGTCTGTCTTCCATGCAGGAGATTTATGACTGCCGTCCACGGAAACAGAAATGCTGTCATTTTCCACAAACAAAAGATTGGTTTTATCTGGAAACACAGCAGAAGGTTGCACTGTGTGTGAGGTACAACTCCACATAAAAACTGTCAGATCTGTTTAGAAATGTGACAAAGTGTATGTGGAACTTTGAAGCAATAAGCTTCAAGATATTCCAGAGAAATTCCTCCTCTGACTGGACAGCGAGTTAAACTTTAGCATTGAGTCACTTCTGGATAAACCATTTGTTTTGGATAATGAAGTTGGACAAGACGCGGTATTTTCCCTGCATAAACTTTGTGCTCTGTCACATGGCCTGAGTAGTGGGTTGGTTTCCTACATTTGCTGCAGAATGACATAAACAAACAGAACCATAAACTCACAAATCACTGCGGTTAACAACACTGACAGGGAGAACGTCTTTAGCACAGATCTTTTTCTCCAAGATTGAGTCAAGTTTGCAGTGACTGAAATGAGCATTTTCACAGCAGATACATCCAATATAGCCTGGAATCAGTCACTATAGGTCTACTTTAACCCAAAATATAAAACCTAACATTTAACAAACATCATTAAGCTGCAGTGAATTATTTTAGAAAGTAATAGGATATAAAACTGACCCAACTGAAAATATAGATATGCACTTTATGGACTATGACTCAAGCTAACCCACTTCATAATAAAACTGGAATCCTAGATTTGAACTGTTTCAAAGTTAGCAACTAAAACACACAAGTTTAGATGTTAAAAACTTTCATAATGAAGTCCGGATGAACCAAACTGCCCCGCTGATCATCATCTCTCGAACGTCACTGCCTTCCTTTAATCATATTTAACTGGTCACATATGCAGATAGATTTTCTCCAGTTGTCTGTCCAGACACTAAGAGGTGGAAACTTTTGGAAAAAACCAGGAGTTATCTGAAAAACATCCCCTAAAGAGTGGTTCCAGCAAACATCAGCCTCCTCCATTCATTCATAATGACCTTTAGTTTCTATTATATCTCCCTTTGCGAGGTGGAACTGAACTACTTTTTACTTTTTCACTTTATTTTCTCAACAGGAGCTTAATCCTAATTAGCAGAACCAATAATGTCTCATGCAGGCAGAAAAACACCAACAATCCTTTAAGTTAATCTACTTTTATATTAGATCAAGTATGCATGAGAGAACAACAACCGGAATAAATAATAACATATGGAAGCAATACAACATCTGCTTTCAAGACATGTTGAGGAAAAAATAGATCCGACCTGCAGAATGTCCTGGCGAGGATGAAAAGGCAGAATGGTATTCCTCTGACTCTTTGTGGCAAGAACGTTAAGAGAAAATACAACGTAATTAAGAGACAGAGTGTCAAGATGTCAGAAAGTCGGCCTGCACAGTCCCAAAGGCTGCAGCAAAGTCCTGCATGTAGGAAGGTGGTCATGGGGCATTTTACAAGATTTCAGAAGTGTTTGTCTTCTGAAATCTCTAGGAGATTTCAGAAGCCATCATTGTGATTTCAGCACTTGCTCCACTTCTTTGGCCCAGAATATGACGACAACACACACACAAATTCAGTTTTTGGAAAAGACAAGTTCAGGAGTTGCTCTGGTTGCTCTAAGAGCTCCGGTAAACGTGGAAAGCTTTCAGACGGGACTGGTGAACAGATGCAGTCACGTCCGGAAATGAGGAAGCGGAATCAGAGAGGAAAATTCCTCATGATGCACCTCATACTCCAGAAATGCTTTAGAGTTAACATTTGATGCTTCTAACAGTCATAAACATGTTTATCCTGAGGTCACACCGCAGCAGATTATTTCCTGCAAAACATCTTAAAGTTGACAGGCAAACCTTTCTGTAATACTCAATTCAAATAGTTTGTCACCCAGAGAACGACATGGCAGGGCCAATTTTTAGGTATTTTACATTTTTGCTTTCAATTCAAGTTAATATCTAACTTCCTAGAACAAGTTTCAACAGCCATGTGCCTCTGGTGACATCAGAACAGGCAAGAGTCATTTCAGTTCCATCCTTAAGAATCTGATCAAAAGTCCTTCATAGAAAGTGTTTCATAGACACCAACAAAGGCCCCGGACCACATTTTGGACATCCTGTCTAATGAGTTTGTGACCGGAGATGCATTGAAAAATCATCTGCTTATCAGAATAAGAAAATTTTCAGTTCAGTTGGACCAGTTTGAGTCAGAAATCTCAAAAATGGGATCCTTTCGTGGTCAGTGAATACATTATACCAAAACCTACCCTGTTAGCGTTTACCTAAAGGACAAAGCTTCAGAGAGGAAGCTGTTACTAAAGGAAAAAAAACAAAAATAGCTGTAATCAGCAACAGTGCAAACAAAATTATAGGAAGTTCAAAATTGGCAACAAGGAATTTAAAAGAATACTGTGGATAAAGGTGAACTGACCCAGAACAGGGAACAGGAAGGCTCATCCTTCTACAGTAAACTTGCTTTGCTTTATTTCAGCTTTCATAAAGCAAACTGGATCTGGTTAATGTTGGCAGTTTTTTGGTAACGTGACAGGAAATGTAGATGGAAGTAAAGCAAAGAAACCACAGTTCACATTTAGCATTGATGATAGTCGGGCTAATTGCTAATATGACATCCAAAAGCCTTCCCCCTTTCACATGTCTTTCCTCCATACTTTTAGACCTGAGCCAGCCAAACAGCTCCCCCTGGTGGAGCCGAGCCCCCGCAGCCAGAGGTTGAGAGAGAGAAGAAGAAGAATATGAGGTTCCTCCAAACAAAGCAGAGAGGAAAAGCAGAGGCTGGGAAGGTGCTGAGTGTGCATAACTTCATATGAGTGTTTATGCTTTTATGTTTAACAGGAAGAAACCTTAAATCTCAAACAGCGTTCATCTTTAAAACAATTTTCTAACCATGAAAACAGTTGATAGGCAGAGTTCTGATGGTTGTAGGCATTCAGATTTAAAGAAAACACAGATGGACTCACCACTTTCACTCTTCTCGATCACATCCACCGTCTCGCCAGCCTTCAGGTTGATCTCAGAGTTCTCCTGCCTCTCGTAGTTGGCCACGGCCACATACTGCTCCAGCACCATGGGCTCTGAGCTGTCAATCCCTGAGGGGAAGAAACAGGCTGTCAGCCACCTGCCGGCCGTGGCGCCCCGCGAATGCCCGCTGCACCCTAAACCCCCACCGCCGCCCCTGTAGGGCACCCGGTGTGTGGCCATCGGCCGACCCCAACTCCCCGCCTCTACGCCGCCGAGTCCAATCGGAAAACAACCTCCTAAATCGGCTGCATCGTCCCAAATGTCTGGCCATACAGCTGTTCCAGAGACAACAACCGAGCAGCATCGGAAGGAGTCAGACCCAAAACAGGGACGGAAAGAAAAATGTTTACAGGATCTTCATCTTCCACCAACAGAAGATCCATAAGTGACCCAAATCCAAAAGGAAAAGGAGAAGAAACAGAGGAGCGGGAGAAGAGTGGGGAGCGAATGAGTGGAAGAACGGTAAAGTTTCCCTGTGGAAAATCAACAGTGGCTGAGAGGAAAAGCCTCCCCTCCACCGCCTGTGGGAGCCAGCCGTTGGACAGGCAGTCTGAGGGAGACGGGGGGAGGTGAACACACCAATCATAGCAGTCAGCACTGCTGGCCTTAAATAGAAACATATGAGTGGACCAGGGAAAGGCAGAGAGACCCGGGGAAAAGGAGGCTGGGTCCATGTTGGTGTAAAACCAAAAAAAAGAGAGTGTTAGATGGAGTTTGGACACTTTGTTTTTCTACTTTCCCTCTCTCTAATGCCGCAGCTTTTAAGAGTTGTTTCCTACTGTTATTTTACTTATTCAAACTCAAACTGCCAAAGTTGTTCATTAAGCTTTAAGGCTATAATGTTCAGGGATGGAAAATATTCATTTAAAATGAATATTTGAAACATTGCCCGTCACCCTTATGGTGTTTGTCTCCAACCATAAACTCAAAACAAAGATCTGGAATGTGAAAACACTCGGCTCACACCACGCCGACTCTTTCTGCTGCATCAACTTATGTTTTCTTCCACCTGTGCTGTCCCATGTAAGCTCCACCAGCCGGTAGTTTTTTAACGCCCAACGTTTCATCTTTATCCTCACTGCTGTGACCTTGTTTATGAGCCTTTTCTTTTCTCTTTGCCCTACACCAGGGTTCTCCAACTCCAGTCCAGCTCCAACACACCTGAATCAAATGCTTCAATTATCTCTTGTTTGTTTCATGATTTGATTCACTGGCTCTTCAGGATTGGAGTTAGAGACCCTTGAATTGACCTTGGTTTTGCACTCTGACCTCTCATTTCTTTTGTGTATGAAACTTTCCCAATTTCTATCTAAACCCGCGTAACGCTGGATTCATCGTTATTGGATTTTCTGACTGTCGTGTTTTGAATCTGTTCAATCTGCGACTCCGATTCTCAGCAGCGTCTTGTGACGTCACCTGCCTTTCCTGCCACTTCCTGATTTTCCTCCTGAGTGTTTTCAGCACTTCAGTGTGCAGAAAGAAAGAAAGGCACAAGAGGAGTTTTTCAGTTGCTAAATTGATCTCATTCGTTTGGATCTGCACACTAACAAACCCTTGGCGGAGCTCCTCTCGGATTAAGGATCGCTCATCAATCTCAAGTTCCTTCTCGTTTGAGTCCATGTATTTCCAGACTCTTACCAGCTGCAGACTTCTAATAAATTTCCATATAGAACTCTGTGTTCAGTTGGATTTGCAGATCACTTGTCTGGTTCGTTAGTCATATTTCATTCATTACCTCTGTTATCATCAGGAATCAGCATTCCAGACTATGCTGCACATGACTTAGGAGTCAGGAAAGGGTTTCAAACTTGGTGAACCAAAACCAAAGAAAAAGACCGATGAAGGAGGCTGCTGTAAATATTTTTATACAACTCCCTTTTTACCAGCAGGACAGCACTTTGACATCTTCTACCACTTTTCATAGAGTTTAAGCATAAACAGTGGGAGGAAAGTGACGTGACCGTTCTTCTGTGCTTCAGCTGTTCTGGGTTTCGTTTTGCTGCTCTGCTCAGGGTTTCTGTTGGATTCATGTCTTGAAATTAGGTTGATCTTTCTGTTTCTGTGTTAAGACATGTGTTGGGTTGTTACCCTGCTGAAATACCCAAATGATGACTTCATTTCAGTTTAGTGCCCTCCAAAAAGGTTTTCAGAATCTTTGGGGAAATAAAACAAGCCCACAGCATCACAGATCCTCCTCTGTTCTTAACAGTGGGTATGAGGGGCTTTTCCACATATCTGTCTTTTTATTCCTGCCAGACACACTTGGAGTGTAAGTTGAGAAAAATGAGAATCTCATCAAAGCACACGGTTCCAGTCGAGATCCAGGACAGAAACAGCTGTTTGCTTTTTTCCTGACAGGCCCACCAAACAGGCAGCTTGAACAGATTTAAGGAGAATCTGTGACTCCAAGATGCCACGGTTTGCTGCAGAGAGCTTTTTTTTTTACAATCCAGCTCATCCAGCTAATGGCAGGAAATGGCAGCTAATGGCATGTCATGTTCATTCCCCAGGGAAACAGAAACTCATAAATTACTAATCAGATGTTCCCGGGCACAGAATTTAAAAATGTAAGGTATACAAAATGCTTTATTTATATTTATTTAAATACATTTTTAATGCTGTTAACAATTTTAGCATTGGTGATTTTATTGCAGATTAAAAATAAATATTTTGGTTATTTTGTGAACTTTTTTTTAATTTGAAGGTTGAATTTTTCAAAAAATTTTCCAGAAAAAATTTATGCAACTTTTACAACCAACTACTTTATTTAAAGTTTTTTTTGTTTTGTTTTTTACAATTTTATTACCGGATAGATAAATGCATAGCTGACACTATAATCTTAGTTTTTTTCTAAAATATGTTTTGTTTCAGTTTATTCATCTCAACTCAGGGTCAAACTAATTTGGCCAGTCAGCTGGAAATGACTTTCAGGGAGTTCATGGTAATAAACAATCATTTCCAAGGGATTTTTAGCATTTATTTTTTGTCTGGAAATCATTTCTTCTTTTTCGAAATTGTTCAGAAAATAATACAGAGCAGTAAACAATAATTCTTTATTGTTCAGTGTTTGAATAAAAAAGCAGATTGGAGCAAAGTTGTGCATTAAGTAGGCCTGGGAAAGTGGATGAATCACATAAAAGCCCCATGCACAGCGCTTTAAAATATAATTAAGCATCTCTAAATGTCAAGTGAGCTGGCAGGGAATAAGAACAACCCATAACTTTACTTCCCCACTGGGTGAGGCTCTGTTTTCTTTAAAAATTTTAACATAAATGATGAAGTGAAGATCAGGTAGAGAAGCTGGTGGAAATTAAGTTACAGCCTGAGGATAAAAAGAAGCACATTTCCAACTGTTTGCATGCTTTACGATACAGTAATGATAAAAAAAAAAAAAAACAAATGCCTTTTTTTAGAACTTACATGAATCATAAAAACTTCTAACATTCCGCGTTTTGGTAAATTTACAGGCGCATGCAAAGGTTTCCGCCAAGCTGTAAATAATTACTTTAATTAGAGCCTCAAAATGAAAGTTTGTTGTTCTTGGGTAGCTTAGATGCCCAACAATATTCCACTACAAGCTTCACTCTGAATAATGCATGCCAGCAGCCTTTAATGATCAGGGCATATCTGGAGTAAGCAACATTAAACATGAACTACTTGGAGTTCGCCAAACCTCTGTTAGCTTGTGAGGAGATGAGGATACACACAGCTGGGCTGCAGTAAATAGCTTCATCTGCAGAGGGTCTGAGCAGAACAGGGCGAGCAGGAACAGAAAGGAGGACTCACTTCCAGGGCACGGGAGTAGTCCAAGTAAGAAATATTTTCACGGTTTCAACATATGAAAAGGAAAGGGTGGCATGATGAGCGCATGCCAAGGAACATCCTTCGTAACATGGAAAATAGAAACTAAATATTTCTATGCGGCTTATGTAAACGTAATGGTGGGAATATTTTTGTAGTTACACCAAAGCCAGTATCTCAAGTAATGCTTTTTGTAATTGTTTAAAGCTTTACTTCAAAAAGTAATTTTTGAAGAGAAGCTAAAATATTTATTTAGTGTCACTGGATTCTATTTGCAAAAAGAAACAACTTCAGCCACGTCTCTATGAGAAACTGTTGTACAAAATAGAACCACACTAATGTATTGTGCTAATTTTCAGATTAGAACAACGAAACAGTAGGAGAAGGTCACAGATTGCAATAAGAAAGAGCTGTAGTGGATCCCTGAGTTGTCATGGTTCAGTATCCACGGATGTTTTTGCAGTTTTTTTCTTAAAGTGTTTTTAATCAAATCAAATCAAATCAAATGTTATTTGTATAGCACATTTTAGCAGCAAGGCATTTCAAAGTGTTTTACATCATAACAAACATAAAAACACAAAGTCATGTAACATAGAATAAACAATCAAAACATTAATTTAGACGGCCGTCAAATTTATAACTTGTTATCCATTTA
>CAEGAD010063424.1:0-75526 GCA_903067055.1 Poeciliopsis paucimaculata
AACACCAACTGAAATTGGTTCGTGGGGGTGTGCCATAATTATTTGCCGAGTTTTTTAAAAGTGGGGAAACCCCCCCCCCCCCCCCCCCCCAAAAAAAACAGGTCTTCAAATTTTAAGAAGCTTGAATTCTGTGGCATTTCAGGCCATAAGGAATTGCATGAAAAACTGCAGAACTTGCAAAAGTTCTGCAAGTTCTCAAGAGCCAACCTTAGACTCAGGGCACAATATAGAACAACTTTATAGTAAACCGTAAAAACATCACTACAGGGCAGTAAAACGAGGCAGGATGGGAGTGGTTACGGGAGCTCGACAAACGGGTTGCTTCAACAACCGCAGTGATGGAGAAGCGCAGGAGAGAGGTCGGTCAACAAGCACCGACTGGCCCACTTCTAATTTTGATACAGGAATTTGCTCTCAGTGTTTAACAACAACAGCGCGTCACCGACTCACAGAAAAAAAAATAATAATAATGAAAAAAAAAATAAATTGTACATCAAGCCGACGAGGTTCTGTATAAAACTTCTGAGAATTTGTTTGAACATGTTTTCCCCTGAAAGTACATCTGGTGATGTGCGTCTGAAATGTTCTTGTTTTCTGACGAGGTGGTTTTTTTCCAGACATACTTCTGTTTTTATATAATTATGATAGTTCACCAATTATGATAGTTTTTTTCTATCCTCTATTTGTCTGTCTGTTTCTCCATCCATCCATCCATCCATCCATCCATCCATCCATCCATCCATCCATCCATCCATCCATCCATCCATCAGATAAACCAAAAAAGTTCAGTACTAAGCCAGATGCTGAGTGAAGGTAGGGTTTTAAACGATCGCATTCTATGACTTATTGCCATTATTTGTGTGCATGAGGGTGCGTGTGGACGTGCGTGCGTGCGTGTGTGTGTGTGTTTACGAGTTGTGTGGTGAAGTGTATGAGTGTCAGAAAGGAAGTGTTTCAGAAGCAGCAGTTGAAGCTGAAAACAGGAACCAGCCATTTTAAGCCTAAAGCCTAAACATAAAGTGAAATCAACTAAATCCTAAAACAGACTTCTTGATTTCTACTCCTTTTTCATGCTTTACTTCGTTTCATATTTTTGCATATTTTAAAAGTCTTTTTTTGTTTTCAGTCCAGAACAACAGCACGAGTTACACACCGAAAATATATGTTTCCAACAATGAGAGTCTGTTTTAGAGATCCAGAGTTTTGTGAGGTAAAACTTCAGCAAACCAGCATAGAAATGTGAATTATTGTATTACCCTGGTGCACTAATATAATAGCAAAAACTTTACTGGATGATATCTTTATCATGCACCAGTATCTGATGTAAGAGGACATACAATTTGATTTCCAAAATTAGCCTGGCCACCATTCTTTTTAACATATTGAAATATTCTGTGGCATTAGCATTTTAATTTTATACAAGAGCTACTGATCTTATAATCACACAAATTAATCTCATCCTATGCTATGCAGATGCTCAGTATGCACTGATGAAGATGGCCAAGGTGAGCAAACAGAAGTTGACCCTATTTGCTTTATGAATTCAGCCAGTAATTATTTGAGTTCTCTGCATAAATAATGGCCAATGTCATTTTTTGCTAAAACATCTTTTGGTTCAAAAAACAAAAAAATCAATAGCCTTTCACCCCAAGAGGCAATTACTACAAATAGGACAAAGTGAAGAACGTAACATCGTGGCAACAGTCATTTACAGATGCACACTGTAAATATCAAACTTGTAATAAAACATTTCTGGAAATTACCTGTTGTTTCTTACCATAGAAGAAAACCAAACCAGTCCAACACGGATTGGATGAGATCAGCCTTAAATGTCTGCATTGTAGTTTGAATTAAGCTGCGCTTCACATTTTTAGCCAATATGAAATTCATTCTAATTACTTTCCCTTCTTTATGTTATGATTGGGAATACATTTGCTGAGTCTGACATAAAAAACGCAAACATTTTTATCGTTTTAGTTTCTATCAACATGCATGTTAATTTAGAGTCATTTCCTGCAAGAGTTTTTGGTTTCTCGTCAGACTTGTGTAGCCATACTTTGATGTTCCATGAGGTTCAAACTCATGAAGTCAATCTGATAGGTTGACTAATGTCCCTGATTTTGGTCCCAACCTGTCATCAGTGGGCGATGGCGGCTGACCCGTTGAGTGCATACAGTCGTACGCTATCTGACTTTTATGATTACTGATTACAGTTTGTACTGGCTGTAAAAATACTTGTCCAATAAAAATGTCCCTGTTGTAGGTCAGGTGAGAGAGTAGCTGTTGTTTAGTCGGGGCATTGCTGGTTTCCTCCCAGTCATCCAGAATACTCTAAATCAACCTACAGTGGAACCGAGGAAAATGTTTTGGACAGAGGTACCTGCTAAAAATATGAGACATAAACTCTGTTAAAGAGGCAGTACTGTTTCTACTTTAAATCATGTTGTAAAGTTATCCACTCATCCAAAACATACCAGGAGTATTGCCTTGATTCTTTCATTCATGTCTGAGAAATCATTTAATCTCCATGGCAACCATGCAAAAGGCCTGGTTGGACCTCGCTCCGCCTTTGAGGACGAAGCTCCTCCTCAGAGCTGCAGTTTCCAAGCCTCACAGATCTCCTCCCTGAGATTCCCCCACTCGGTTCCTTCAGACTAGCCAGCAGCAATTAGCAAACACCTGGTGGAACTGAGGATCCGCTGAGCTCATTATAGGAGCTACTTGTCAGTGAAACACTGGTAAACATGTTGTTTAAGTGTTAATAAAGGAGCCATCTTGTGATGACTCCCTGAAGGCGGAGTTTCAGAAAGAGCAGGAGCTTCTTAAAGAGACAGAGGCCCAATTTTATGGTGTTAAATTATAAAGTAAAATTTCATGTTTCATATAAGTAACATTTTTATAACAACTGAAGCTAATATATTTACTTAATTGTGCTATAAAATGTCATTATGTGCCTGAAAAAAACACAATACTGCACCGGTAAATATTTTACTTAATGACAACATGGAAGGATTTTAAAAAGTGGACAAAGCTAAAATTTTTGCAAGTCTAGTCTTTGCTTTGTACCATTTGCCTCGTAAATATTGAATTCCTTCACTGAAGTACTGCGACTGGTAAAATCTTCATCGTCTTAAAATGCCATGGAATTAACTGGTCTATCCTAAAAAGTTTCACATTTATTGGTATTTCTGATCAATTTTGAAGTAATTTCATGAAATGTGGAGCTGTGTTCATCACAGAAAAGTCGTGCAAAAATCTTTCAACCAAGACATCCTTCTTTTTTCACCTACTCTCAAATATTTTTAGAATTGCATATTTTGTAGGTCAAACTGTAACCACTGTGACTCGTAAAAGACTTTAAATCAAGTTTGTTTTTTTTCTTCCCATCAGGTTATAAATATTTAAAGCGGTCAAGTTTAACGTGAAGGTTAAATGGCGATTCAAAGAGCAAACTTCCCTGCAATCTAAAACCGACTTCCTCTTTTTGGAGTTGCACTGTCAGACCAGCAGACACGTGTTCACCCGAAAACGCACAGCTGCTCCACTTCTTTTAATAGTTTCCACAGGGTCCAGCTTACAGGCCCGAGCGCGACATGGTGTTGCGTCACCAGCGCAACTCGAGTCTCTGCCGCCGCGTCAACGAAACGTGGAGATGTTGCCATCAGAGCAATTAAATAACAGTAAATAACACGAGATGCGAGCTTTTTCCTGTTCCTAAAGTCATGATCTATTTTTAATCATCCAAAGAGGAGCGTTTTGAGTCTCACACACACACACACACACCCACACACACGAAAGTAAACCTCCTACTCTTGACTAATTTTTTATTCTTTCCCACTTATTGCTTCGACCTTTGGATTGTCACTCAGTTTGTTTTTACATTTTTGGCAGTGGAAGTGTCACCCTCCGTGCTTTGGCTTTTACTGATGAACAACGTTAATTATATGTCGTTGCTTAGTTCCTCTGCGTCTGTTTGACATCTCTAAATCAGAGATGTGCAACAGGAAGTTCAGCACATGAGGAAATGCAGCCGCACTACCTGTGTGAAACCTCCGATGGGTTAACTGCCTTTTTCATCGCTCAACCAGGCCAAGAAAGTAGCTTCAGTCTGAAAAAAACCATCTCAAACATGTTGCTTTGAGAAGCAATTATTATTATTTTTTTTTATGTGACACATGGCTCAAATTTGTCAGAAGAGAAGAGTTTCAAGCAAATAAATTCACCAAATTCTGTTTTATTTTCTTGTTATTTTCTCCTTTAATGAACAACTGTTTCAATTCCTTCTCTAAAAAGGGGAGTTGTACTTTTACTTTGCTCCTTCAACGCATTTTCCTGCGTGTTGTTACCTGCACAGGTCATTCGGTGCCCTCACAGCAAAATCAGTACCATCAAAAAGAAGGGAAAAAAAAAACCCACAGAGAAGGCTACGAGTTTAACGCGGGACCTTCTTCATTTGAGTTGTCGACACATCACTGCGGAAGTCGGTGAAACTCTGATTCTGACTCGTTTCTCTGCTGACACCTAAGCTCAGGTTCTGGCATCATCATCATCACCACCATCATCAACAACTCCCTCAACTGATCTAAACTTTGAGACAACCCCAGAAGGCAGCTGAAGCTAAGGCAAGAAAAGTGAAGAAGAAATAATGGCATACCCATCTCCAACGACCACACATTTGATGGCCTGCATCCTGTTCCGCTCAGCTTCGTCTCTGCTCCGCTCTGCGACAAACAAACTCAGAGAGGAGAGGCTGAAAGACTCAGATCAGCATGCAACTACAGGAAGTTGTTGCACAACTCCCTCTCTCTCTCTCTCTCTCCCTCTTCACCTCTCCTTCTCTCATGCTCACCCTCCTCCTTACTTGTTGCACACATCTTCTACTTCCTGTTTGCTTTTCTTTCTGTCACTTTTTTCCTTCTTCTTCAGAGCGGCACAACTTTGAAGAGTTTTCTCACGGAAATGTTTTAACGATTGTTTCTGATAAAATTGATAAAGAAAATGACAAATCAAACAGCAAAAAAAAAAAAAAGAGGAAGACTCCGTTGATTATAAAAGCTCAATCTGAAACTTCCTCCTTTGCCTTGCATGCACACCAGCGGTCACGCCAAACCAAGCACTACTCTTTTCTCATTCCTCTTGAAATACAAAGGTTTGGACTTAAAAACCACGAGTTTGGGGAAAAAAATGCATTAGAGATTGACAGTAACACAGTCTTGCTTGCCATTCTCAAGAGGACCATTCAGCGCAATAAACACCAATTTTTTATTATCTTCCACTTGTCTTGAGACCATTTTGATCTGATGCCTAAAGCACCGCAACTGATCATTTTTGATGAGGACCAGTGGTGCTATTCCAAATGTTCCTCTGGATCATGGAGTTCTGCATCGTACCACTACGGCCGGTCCAACAGATTTAATGGACAAAGTAAATGTGTGCGGGGCGGTACATAGACAGATTTGAAAAGTGTAAACTTTGGCCTTTGACGAAGCTTTTCCTTCACCACTAAAGACATGGTAGTGCCTGTGTCAGTGAGGACAAGGGCCCAATATGACTTTCTCAATGCTACCACCAATCCAATCCAATCCAATCCAATCCAATCCAATCCAATGTTTTACATTACCGCAAGGGACCAAAATGCTGTACAGCATAAACATAAATATTAACATTACAAGTGTCATTACAAAACTGCAAAATACTTCCAAAACAGACATAACGACACATCTTGTAAATGACGATTTTGGTCTTTACCTTACAGAAAAGCGCCGCAAAGTTTGCCTTGCAGGCGTTATTCCACTATAAATACACTAGATCTGCGCTGGCCACCTCATACATATGTCTGTCGCCAATTGGCTTCGGACTTTGGACACAGGAGTAGACAGGAAGGGGCAAAGAACTTTTGCCTTTAGATTCATGAGCGACAGATCCTACACTCTTCCATACGTGGATGAGGAAACTTAAAGGTAAAAAAAATATGTTTGAATTATAAACAAACCTGATTAGCAACATGCATGCAAACACACCAGAGCCAACACACACAGAAACACCGGCGCAACTCATACAGTAATGGCAGTTAGCTAGTTTAGCAAATTTGTAAAACTAGCTAATTTTTGATTGATGACAAATAAGACACATTGTTCCACACAATAGTCATCAGTGACAAACCCACACTATGAATAGGGTGATGTTAGCAAGTTCAGAAAACAACAAAATAGGAAAAATGTTTAGTTGACGGTAAACAGTCACAAAGAGCGATGAATCAAACATCCACACAGATGGCCTATTATTATCAGGAGCTGTGGGATCTAGGAAAGGTTTTTTTTTAAAAATTGAGATGGAACAACTGTTTTAAATTCACAGGAACATGAGAACAAACTGTTGTTAAAAAACAAAACAAAACAAAAAACCAGCAGACAGAGACCTCTAGAGGCTTAAAAACAAAGTCAAGCAGCAACTGAGGGAACCTGTTGGGTTTAAGTGACTCTCATGCAAAGAAGAAAGAGTCACAGGTTTATACTGGACTGAGCTCATCAGCCAGAACCTGGTTGATGAGCCTTGGCTGATGGGGCTCAGCTGGGCCCCAATAAAGTATCAGGAAGACCCCAGCAAACGGGCCAGAACCAGGGCTTTCAAATGCTAACGTTTGCTAATATTTTACAAATTACAACATTCATCTTAACATCTGTGTTTTATGGCTGATTAATCCAGTTTAGGGTCTAAGGAGAACAATAACTCCAACTCTACTCTACAAAAACA
The DNA here is from genome assembly GCA_903067055.1 of Poeciliopsis paucimaculata. Lineage (NCBI taxonomy): Eukaryota > Metazoa > Chordata > Actinopteri > Cyprinodontiformes > Poeciliidae > Poeciliopsis > Poeciliopsis paucimaculata. The sequence goes on from CAEGAD010063424.1 coordinate 6,754, forward strand.
CCAAATCTTACCAAGAATACTTAACCTGGTTTCTAGTGCAAATATCTGCATACACTTAAAATAAGAGAAAAGTTCACTTCATTAACGTACAAGTAACTTTTCAGCAATGGTCAGAATATATGTAATGTGTTTTCTCTCCACTTTCTAAGTTTTTGTGGCGTATATGTAGATAGAAATAATTTCACAGTCTGATGTGGTATATTGGAACAAAATAACAGATTGTGGGTAGCATGTGAGCTCACAGCTGACAGTGAATAATTCCTGAATATTGATGATAAAGTACTGGTTCCGCTGGCAGAATATTTCACTAATAACATGGGAAAAATTGCTATAAATTAAAAAAACATATATTAATATTCAAGAATTATTGACTTCAGAGAAGCTCCCATGTCTTGTTTTTGAGGTGTAAACTTACACAAGTTTAAGGGAGAATAGATTTGAGTTTTGTTTCAAATTTACATGTTTGTTTCACACAACATGAGCAAAGCAACTGTGTAAATTACACTTCATATATACTGCTGTTCTGCAGCAGTACCTGTGATTTTGACCGTTGACCATAAGGTGGCGCTGTAGCGCCGCCTTCATCCTGGACTGCCATGTTTTAACCTCTGACCGACCCAGTTGCTGCTCTCCGCTCACACCGCTTGCACAGACCTTGTTCTCCTTTCAGAATTTGTTTTGTTCCCGCTTTAGCGAGAACTTTCCCCCCTCCTCATTTTGCAAAAACTAAATTCTGATGCAACTGCAACTTATCCTTAAGCATTAATCTGAAATGCAGCACGATTAATAATATTCCAGTGTGTGGATATATCGGATGATTGTGTCAGCCCTTCTGGTTGATGAAAACATCACAAATCTGATGCCAAAGCTGACCAAACCTTCATCAGAAACATACATGTTCAATGTTGAATTAGAAACAAACCCTCCACCTCCCAGTTAGCAGAAAATAAAATGTTAATTTAGAACCAAATAATCCTTCATGTCTGCAGACGTTGATAGAATAAGATGCTTTAAAAGGCTTTATTTTGAAAAGTTGCTCATGTGTTTGTCCTGTAGATGTGTGATGGATGAGGAAGAGGTGTGGTTTAAAGTCAGCACTCTGTTGCAGCTGCCCAACACTTCTCTGTGCTTCTCTCTCTGGAGCTGCCAACATTTCTTTCATTACTTTTGGGGCCATAAATGACCAATTGCCAAATGGGTAAGAGACACTTTCGTGTTTTTGTCGCTGTGTGCTGAGAATTTTATCAGATAAATTTACATATTCAGATAGGAATGTAAGTGGTTGCCTTTATATGCAAAAAAATAATAATAATAATTATATATATATATAAACTGTCAAACAATAACAACAAAAACTAGTGACATTGTAGAATTACGGAGGGAGTACTTGGAGGTTTTTTATTTTTTATTTTCATCTGCAAATCTTTGTGTGTTTTTCTTAAATATTTCTTAATATGCTGAACAAACTGATGACGATGTGACACAGTCTTAGATTTGGGACACCAGGAGTCACGACTCAAATTACTCAAGTATTACTTCTCTTAAACTGTGTTTTTATTTATTTGCCTCTCCACTTTCTGAGTTTTTGTGGTATGAATGTACTTGCAATATATTTCACAGTCTGACCCGGTATGTTAGACTAAAAAAAAACAAAAAAACATCACCAACAACAACAAAAAACAGCGTTGGGTAACATTTGATGATTCGATGTCACTGGTGCACGGTGGTAAGCAAGCACTTGTTGCTGTTAGCAACCAGACTTTTTTAAAAAAAAGGGGCCCTTCTCAGCTGAAAATGCAGAAGAGACACTCATAGTCACTCAGAGAACATCAGAGGTAATAATACAAAAAACCCCCCAAAAACAGAAGTTGCCATCTAAGATTTAGAAAGATAAACAGTCTGGTTTTTAGTTTCAAACAAGGTTACTGTAAATTTGCAGCTTCCTTTGTTTGTCGTCAGAAACCCAGAATGATGTGTATTTGTGACGGGTTGTACCTTTAAGCTTTTGCTTCTTAAGATGAGCAAAGGAAGGGTGGAGAAGTGGAAGTCACTCACAGCAAACAAGTCACATATCGCTAAGGAAGGGCTGGCTGGCACTTCTGTAACTACATATGCATATATGTACATATGTATACAAAGATGCTTTTTATGAAATGTTTTTTTCTCCTGGCTGATAAGAAAGTGAAATGCATGACTTCTGTTCTTTTATGCTAATCAGTTTTTACTGGAAATGGCCGCTGCACACGAACTTTTCAATTGGTCACATACGATTAAGCAAATATTACAATAGTGCAAAAAAAATAAAATAAAAAAAATAAAAGCTGTGGGGAAGTTTACTCTCATTAAATCAAACTGAGTAACCAGAGGAGCATCTTATTTTTTATTTTTTAAAGACTAAAATAAAGCTGTTGTGGCTGTTAAGACGCTGACGGTTAACTGCAAAGCGTTTCTGTGACACATGTAGATCTTAGATCTGTGTCCCTTGAGCATCTTTTCACACATTTTTTTCTTCCGCTCAACTTTTAATTCACCAATTAGCTTTACCTACCCAATTCTTTTAACAGACATGCAATCTAAATGTATGTCTCTTAAAGGTAGCAAAAACAACTTAACGTCTATAAGCTTAAAAAACTGTGGAGGTTTTACGTCAATCAGATGTTTAAATTAGTATTTGTTGCAAAATCGTATAGCTTTGATGTCCGACCTGTTAGGTAATTGGTCAACAATTTAAGATAAAGTATTTAGAAGAACATTAGGAGGAAAATCAACATCCGACTGATACAGAGCGCTGATGGACAGTCAGGGCAGGCGACACACGACCAGCAAAAAGCCTGTGCATATCGACAGAAGAGACGTTTTGCAATGTGGGAATGTGGCAAAGTCGGAGGGGAAGCATTTCATCCATCGCATGTGGAAACAGAGGCGGGTCACGCGAGGGATTCAGTGCTGCTGCAGCTCACTAACGAGCTTCAGAAAACAAAATGTCCTTCTTCGAGAACGAGATTTCTCCTTTGTGCATTTCATTTTAACTGGAAATGCATTTCATAGGAACACAGGAAGCGCGAGCTGGCCTCATCTAGTTTTAGAGCGTCGGTCTGAACAGGTGTGAAGGCTTCACAAAAAGAACGAAGATGTCAGACGTCTTCTTTTAGAACGTTTTCATCTGGAAGATGTGGGATTGACGGAGCTTAACGCTTTGTTTGATAACTTGGATCAATGGGAATGTATGTGTGGTTGAATTGAAATTACTTTTCTTTTTGTTTTAACATTATTGTTAATGAGTCGCCGTTTGTTGTGAATTGGAAAGAACAGAAAGCTTCACTGCATAAACACTTAATTTTATCGAGTTTCTCGTGCAAATATCTCACAAAACTAACTGTACGACATTTCAAAGTTGCTAATAACGTTGATGAAATGTTACTAACAAGATATAGGAGCTTGTTTTAAGTCAATAATCCCTATAAACTAATGGTTTTTCATCAGTATTAAATAATTAACTTAAAGCAAGCTGATGTATCTTAGTGAAAAGTTCCCAGTAGCTGAGTTTTTGTCTTATTACAAGTGAACCTAGATATTTGTACTAGAAATTAGAGCAAAAATACTTTGTAAAAAAGACAATATCGGGTTTAGATATTCATTGCTTCTCCTTTTGGCAGAATTTGCAGGCATAATGGAAGTTGTTGAAGAACCAGGACTCAAACTAGCATTTTATTTATTTATTTATTTTTTGTTCTAATATTTTGTTCAGTTTCTTCAGACTTCACAGCTGATGAAAGGCTGGAGATCGAAAGCATCAAAATGTATAAGAAGGACCTTCTGGATGACATCCAGGTGATGTTTCCTCAGACGCCAAAGCGATTCACGTTTCATGCGACCTGCGTTTGACTCCTCTTGGTTCTCATTGCAGAAGCTGAAGTTGGAGATAGACAATGTCATGGCCGAAATACTCAGCTTTGAGTCGACAGAGGAAAAGTAAGTGGGAAAAACCCTTCGTCTCTTTTACACACCACACTTTGTTTCAGAGTATTTGATGTCTTCAATACCTGCCAGACATTCCACTTATCTGGCAGGTTTTCTGAACGTCTGTCACTTTTTGAAAATATTTTTTAAATTTTTTATTCACCACCCCCCTCCCCCTTTTCTATTATTTGTGGAGAAATTAGTCTTGTTCATCTGACAAAACAAAGCTTATTTCAGGAATAAATCCCTGAGAAAATTTCCTAACACAATTTAAAAAAAGTCAACTTTTCTCACAAACGGAACAGAATTGAACTTAGTATCGTGTGAGGCGCCTTCAATACGCTGTTTTAACGGTGCAGTGATGAACCCTCTTCTCAGCAAAGCTTTGTTTTTATACTATTTTCTTCTAACCCTTCAAAAAAACCAAACCCTGATTGGTTCCTACTGGTCAGCTGACTGATCAGAAATTATGGCTTCTCCTTTTCGTTATTTGGTTAGGAAAATCAAATTAGCACAATCTGAGACATAATGCTAATTATTTTGGCGGTTACATAACACGATGGAGAGAAGTGTGTTTGGACTACATGACACGTAAAGCACTTTGAATCGCTTTGCTACTGAAATGTGCCACACAAACTTCACTAGACAACAAAGATTTCAAGTGTAAAACGTGGCATAAAGGTTGTAAAATGGCAGACATTTTACATTAAGTCCAGAATTTGTGGCAGGAGTTCTCAAGTTTCTTCCTTTTTAAAAAAAAAAAAAAAAAGTATTCAGTGTTGTAGTGGTAAAAAGCACAACAACAAAGTTGGTCATTTTAAAAAGCACCGCTTGGATCTGGACTTTTTTCAGTCGTGCTACTCAGTTAGAAATGATTCTCATTCACGGTACATGTTTGGTTATTTATAGACAAGGTCAAAATACTCAAGTGTGAAATTGGAAGCGTGAACAGAATGGACCCAAATGTAGAATTCAAAATAAATAATAATAAAAAAAAGGGATTAATGGATTGCTACCAACCTTGACCTACAATCCAATATGGCCGTCTATAAACTCAGTGATAGCTGAGTGAGAGCTGTTTGTTTGCACTGGTCAGAATTTTTCCATATTCCTTTAACAAACATGTCGTTTAGTGGTTTGACACAGTGCCAAAAATTACAATGTTTGTAGATCCTCTTGCTAATCGTAGTTAGCCTGATCAAATAGCATGTCAGTTAGTAAAGCTAACTGAAGTACCTTTGAAAGTACTTCGATTACTAGTACAAGAAACACTGAAGGTAGTCCAACTAGAGTTTGAGAACCACCACACAGAGATATAGTTTGTCTTAAAATGACTCATACTGTTACCTCAGATTCAGTGGCTGGAGAAGCTGTGGAGGAAGACATAGACTGTACCGGTCATCACCAAAGACAAATGATCAATTATCAACGGAAAGATGCAAAGATGGTCTTTGGTTACCGTAGAACCAACGAAGGCTCTTCCCGTGACTACAGACATGGACTTAAAGGAGCATTCAGCCCCATTTTCCATCAACCAGGAAACAAGTCTTTAGTAAACCTGGTTTATTGTCTTTTAGGAGATTATTTTGGCATTTACAACAACAAATACAATTCTTGCTTGAGTAAAAACAACTTTAGATCCAGATTCAGGGAGTGAATAATATCGAGCCTCGTTGTATGTAAGGTCGTGACAGAACAGGGAAAGCCCCAAACTTTGAATTCTTTTAAAATGCAAGGCGATGCACTGAAAATGCCACCAGTTACTTCAGGGTGCAGCTAGGCAGATGTGGGCAGATGCCTGTTCGTACGGAGCCAGGTTCTGGTTCTGGTTCTGCTGGAGGTTTCTTCCTGTTTAAGGAGAGTTTTTTTTTTTCTCTCCACTCAACAGTGGAGAGAAATGCATGCATGCTTGGTGTGACGGATCGATGCACAGACAACAACACAAGGCGAGTGATTGTCTGTCGTTGCTACAAGTGAATAATGCCAGGCAGTGACTCAGTGCAATCTGCTGCATTTCCTGACAGAAACTTTTGAAGCTAATTTGAATAATAAATGGATTTTAGTTCACCGTTTGTTCACTTGGATGAATTGGAATGCATGTGCAGTTGAATTGAAATGACTTTTTTTTGTAAATAAATGACATTTTTTGTAAATTGGCACTATATGAGCAAACTGAGGAGGTTTTTAGGATAAAAAATTGTCCCAATTTTGCTCAAATTTGAACAAACATGGCAACACATTTAGCTTTCACTCTGACAGAGCACATAAAACATCAAGTCCCCCGCAATGTTTTTTGAATTGCAGCAAAACTATTGAGAAGAACCAGCGGTTTTTAAACGGGAAGAAGAAATTCAACATGGACCCAAAAAAGGTAAGGCCAAAAACACAGTTATCAGTGAAAAGTGAACAGGTTCGCCTCTTACTCTGCCATTTCTCTTTGAGGCCTCTTTGCTTCTCGGCGGTCTAAGTGTGTTTTAGCCCAACGCACTCAGCAGTTGTGTCGTTTCCGCTTCGCTCCTCTCTGTTGCTGTAAGCCTGCGAACCGCACCAACAGAAAGCCACCGCCAAGTTTCTGTGGTTTTGCTGGAAGGCCAAGCGTGTCGCTGTAGTAAGATCAAAAAACGGAGAAGCTGAGATGGCGACATTTGACATTCGGGTGGGTTAGGTTGAGTTTGAGACCGATCCACTTGTTTAAATGGCTCCTTTTTTTTTACTTCCTTCACAACAGAATGTCTGAAGCAGGAAGGGAAAACCCCCAATACCTGCCAGCGGTAACAAAACCACATTAGTTTAGAGAAAACGCGAGATCCACGCATTGCAGATTCCAGAAATGTGTATCAAAGCGGTCCATTTTTAATCAGGCTTTCTCCTCAAAGCCCTGCGACGGAGCAGAAAGAGGAAGAGAGATTAGTTTTAAGGAATTGGGATTACGGAAGCTGTAAGAACCTCATTTACTAGCTACAGATGAGATCATTGAGAAACCAAAACGTTGCGTGGAGGGCAAGGTTGGGAAAACTGTTTCGACAAAATCTAATAATGGAAATGATTTCTGCTGACTCCGAGCCACAGAAATTGCTTGAAAAAGCTTTTTTTTTTTTTTTCTTTTTTTTTTAGGGTGTGATTTATAATATATTCCATAAAGGAAGCTGTAGCTGCTACAAAACGAGCATGTCTGCTATAAGCTAAAATGGGAATTGTTTTTTTTCTTTGAACTTTCCAAGACTCTCCTCACGGACACTCTCCCGTTTCCTGCAGGGCATCAATTTTCTGGTGGAGAACAAGCTGCTGGACGGAACCGCAAAATCTATTGCGGAGTTTCTTTACAAGGAGGAGGGACTCAACAAGACGGCCATCGGAGAGTTCCTCGGAGAGAGGTGATGCACGGAGGGGGAGACGGGGGGAACACGTGGAAGGAAAGAAAGGAAGTGGACATGGTGGATAATAAAAAGGAGAAAATTCAGAAAAATCTACAAAAATAAGATTTTTTTTCTATTCAAAAGCTGACAAAACAAGACAAACTGTAAGGAATAATGTATGCGCCGTAGAGAGAGGAGGGCTGCAGTTGGCTGGTTTTTGTTACAAACACCTTCAGGGGTTTTATTCTCCTCCGTCACACAGGGAAGAGCTTCACCTTCAGACCCTGAAAGCCTTTGTGGAACTGCACGAGTTCGCTGACCTCCACCTGGTCCTGGCGCTCAGGTCAGCCTCCTTTAGCTTCACTTTCTTTGCATGATGTCAAGCGTTGTGGGTTGTTCAGGCTTTGTGGTAAACGCTACCAACATTCACTTCCTAGTTTACCCATGGGAAGCTTGCTAATAGCCAGCGGCACAAAACATGGGTGTGCACCGTGTGCGACACATGGGGCGCCGCGCTAGAGTGGGCGCCAAACAGCCAGGACATTTATAGTCGGCATTATCTATATTTAACAGATTGTTGGTGGGTGTGAAAATTATATGAACATTAACAAAGGTATGGCACTGACTGTTTAATGTGAAAATTTAGCTCACTTTTTTTTTTTATTTAAATAAGCTCTGTAAAGTTCAAATTGGTAATAGTTCCCTTAGCCGTTGTAGAAAGATGCAGCTTGTCAGCCGATTCAAGCAACATGACAGATTAGTTGTAACTCAAGCTTTTCAGCTGAGAAACATCCAACAACCAATGGTTAATAGCAGCAAAACTGTTTACAAAGAGATTAAACCAATAAGACAAACTCTAAAAAAAGACACAAAATGTTTCATCCAAGGCTCAAATGAAAAATTGTACAGGATCATAACTCATAACACGGTTGTTGATTTGCTGGATAAAACCAAGCCCTTGCCTAAGACTAACCACAAACCCAAGGTGAGAGGCGGACTGCTGCTTGCTCTAAAATGTCACTCCATGTAGGAAGTCACCTAAGACCGACACGTACCTTTCACCACACACAGCACAGTCACTGACATTTTTAACGTAACCTGGTTAATGGCTGTTTCTGCTCGCCAGTGTCACTCATTAATGTTTGTGAACATGTTCATATGAGCTGCAAAAACAACTTTTACCAAAGACAAGCAACCAAGACTAATGGATTTGCTGTCAATGACATTTTGCAAAGTTAAGTGTGGCATAATGTCCTATTTACGTCTGTTACCAAAATGAAACTTTTTTTCACCTTTCAAAACACTCTGACATATGTTCTAAATGAATATTGTGTTTTCGCAACAGAAATGAGACAAAAATGAATACAATCATTAAAAATGAAGGCTACCAGATGCAACGTTAAAAAGGGAAAAGGCTGCGGTTTCAGATTTAATCTTTTTATTCTGCGACTTAATGTAGTTAAATAATCTTTATGATCTAAATGTCAATGAAACAGCAGGGTTAAGAACCCTTTGTAGCATTTTCAAGCTTCAGTTAAAAAAACTGTTTCCTGACCACATCGTTGTAAGGACGCAGGCAGATCTGTTTTCAGAACAGAAATAAGCAAGTGCAATGGCAAGAAAGATATTTTTAAAAGTCTAGACTATAATTAATCCCAAATTGCTCAATATTTTCGTTCAACTTCTGCAGCAGCAGCCAGCAATCATTGCCTGAAACAGAAAGTGACATGAAACACGCTTAGCCTGCATCATCAAAGTGGTCAAATCGATGTGCCGAGGCATCCGCAGGCGGATGGTGAACGTGTATCAGCCAGACCGACAGCCTACAGTCCACCTACTCACATCTCAGGATGACGAGCTGCTAACTATCACCGTGTTGTGGTGTTTATGTGACAGACAGTTTCTGTGGAGTTTCCGTCTGCCTGGTGAAGCTCAGAAAATTGATCGGATGATGGAGGCCTTCGCCACACGCTACTGTGAATGCAACCCCCATGTCTTCCAGTCCACAGGTTTACCTTCATTAAAACAAACCTACTTCCTCTCTAGACTGCAACTGTGTGTGTGCGTGTGTGGGTGTGTGTGGGGGTGCGTGGGCGTGGGGGTGTGCGTGTGTGTTTGTCTAGCTTGCAACAAGAGGGGATATTTTTACATGATCACACCAGAGTGATGATCCTCACTGCTTTCTGACTTAACTTTTCTTTTTCCATCTTTCTGTTCAATGGCATTTACATATTTATATGGACCTACAAAAAAATTATTAAATAAACTGTTAGAGAAAACTTTTTCCACATTTAGTATCTCAAAAACCAGTTGGTAGGCCAACATGAAGTAATTGTGAAATATGAAGAAATACATTTTATTTATTTTTTACAAATGCAAAATGTATTTGGCCCCTGTGAGTCAATTCTGCAGTTAAACTGCAGGCATTTTGAAGTACTTTTACCAGCTTTCCACAGCTACTGAAATATGTACCCACCAGTCACACTGAATGAAAACCATCTACAAACGAAGAGGTTCTCGTCTGGAGGCATGGTCTGTGTGCAAGTTTTACATTTTACCCCATCACTAATGACGTACGCAATGCGCCAGTTTGCCGTTATGAGGTTTACCAGAAGTTGACTGCGCTGTAAACAACCATCTTCGAGTGCGAAGAGAGAAATGCCAAACCGAACCAGATGGCTGTTGATGTTGATTCAAGGAAGCGTGACCAACACGGACTGAGCGGCTTCATTCACTTCCTCCGTTGCTAAAACTACAGGCAGACTGCAATTCTAAAAGAGCAACTTCATCGCTCACAGCTTCCCCTTCTGTTCGCTGATTGGCGCGGTTGATATTGTACCACAGGAATCCAAGTCAGTGGAAGAAATCCCAGATGGATAGCATGTTGGATTTTGTCCCTTTCTGTTCCTGGGCATTATTATTCCACTTGTTTACATTGTCTCCTATGTGGCTTGTGGCCATCTTTGAATTTGATTTCAACGTTTACCTTTTCAGATCAAATATTCAAACACATTCTCCCACTGTGTTTCCATGAAGCTTCTCCAGAGTGGGCCTCTTGGACTGCTTCGCTGTTTAATGCCCAGAGTAATTAAGGATGATGGATTGGACCGTGCTCTGAAGGGTTGTTCAGAGTGTGAAATACTGTTTTATGACCTAACCCTGCTTTGAATTTTCCCACAACATCCTCAGTCTGTTTGATGCGTTTCCTGGTCTTCATGATGCTGTTTGCTCACAAGTGTTAGCAGAACAGCAACAATTATCATCAGATTACAGTACACACAAGTGGACGCTATTTACTGATTACATGATGTCTAAAGACAAGTGGTTTTTTAAAGGTACTATAGGAGAGAGATGGATGGATGGATGGATGGATGGATGGATGGATGGATGGATGGATGGATGGATGGATGGATGGATGGATGGATGGAGAGGAATACACAAAGACTTGTACAAGTTCTTTTTGAAGAAATACACAGCCTAGGCATTGCCTTCCTGTGCTATTCCGCTTGAATAAAATTTTGCTCCACAGACATTCAGGTCTTTCACCCATTCACTTGAATTCCTCTGGCAGATATTGGACCAGGTCAATCAGTGAGCAGAACGACGTCATTGTTTTAGAATTGCAGTCTGCCTGTAGTTTTAGCGATGGCGGCAGAGGTCCGTGTTGGCAATGCTTCTGAATGTTGAACATCAAAAGGCTTTGGTTCTGCACTTGTCTCTTCGCTTTGGAGGATGGTTATTAGCGGCACAAACAATTTCCGGTAAGCATCACAGCGTCAAGCTGGAGCGTTGCATGCATCATAGGCATACGTTTGCAATTGGGTAAAATTTAAAACTTCAACAGAGTGCCTCCAGTAAGAAAAATGTCTCTCTATAGCCTGGAGCCCAGGGTAGAGCAAGGGGATGGTTTTCACAATGCTGACGCCCCCAAAACAATCATATTACCAAAACTTTATCATCATGCACTACTTTGTTGTGGTATATCATAATCAATCCCATTAAAACATATCGAAGTTGGTAGTTGAAATATGATAATGTTAAAAAGTTCGATGTACATAAATACCAGAGCAAGATAATGTTTTCTTGATCGGTTTCCTTCGAATTTAACATGTGCTTTCCATGCCTCTTCAAACCCAGACACGTGCTACATCCTGTCGTTTGCCATAATCATGCTGAACACGAGCCTCCACAACCCCAACGTGAAGGACAAAACCACCCTGGAGCGATTCATCTCGATGAACAGAGGGATCAACAACGGCGAGGATCTGCCCAATGACCTTCTCTCTGTAAGACCCTTCAGCTCATTTCAGCCATGAAACCTTTCAACATGAAATGAATCTAGACTCAATCTTACTCTTTGGTTTTGGAGTGGCAGTGAGTTTTGAAGGAGATGACTAATCTTCATTGCGTTCATTATCCTAACCGGCCTTGCTGATGACGGATTAGCCCACAGGAGCAATTGTGCCTCTATTGATTTCAAGTGTGTAACTCTTGTGTTCTTAGAAACTCTACGAGAGCATACGCAACGAGCCTTTCAAAATCCCAGAAGATGATGGAAATGACCTGACCCACACGTTTTTCAACCCTGATAGAGAAGGCTGGCTCCTTAAACTCGGCAAGTCCCTTTTTTACATCGTTTTGTATTAACACAGCGAGTTCATTAAATCAACAAAACTCTGACCGATCTAGCATGCACCGAATGAATGCAGGAAAGTACAGAGGAAGTCTTTCGAGAATAACTCAACTTCGGACTGTTTGCATGGAAACATAAGTGGCCGGTTGCACAAGGCTTCAATTGACGCAAACAACCTCAGTAGTTTTTTTTTTTTAGCGGGGGAATTTTTTAACCAGCCAGTGTCCGGTAAGAACCGGGAGCATATGGAAAATAAGTTTAACTTCTGCTGCGTCTCTGTATTTCAGGAGGTCGTGTTAAAACGTGGAAAAGGCGATGGTTTATCCTGACAGACAGCTGCCTCTACTACTTCGAGTATACAACAGTAAGGATTTAACCAGACATACCCAAATTTATGCAAACTTCTTAAGTGAACAAAGACTGAGAGCTTAAGATAAAAAAAAATGACAAACTAAACAGTTTAAATATTCAAAGGCGAAGTGTTTTTCAGCTTTTCTATGCGTTTCCTTCCGGTATTAGAGATTATTCAGATGACATTTTCCTCTCCTTTTTGTTCTTATAAAATATAACCTAATGTAATCCGTCTCTTCAAAATGTTATGTTTTTCAGGATAAAGAACCCAGAGGTATCATTCCACTAGAAAATCTGAGCGTGAGGGAAGTGCCGTACCCTCGCAAACCGGTAAGATTCAGAAAGATTTTCAACACGTCCCTGTTTTAAAAAGCTACTCAAAGCTGTCTGAAACTGAAACGAGGAGTACATTGAGTTAGATTTTTAGAAAAACAAAGTTAAAAAAACCCCAAACATTTCAAGATTTAGATCGGATTAACTCCAATGTCTGAAACGTACTGTCGCGTAGTACTGTCTGGAGCTGTACAACCCCAACAGTCACGGGCAGAAGATCAAGGCATGTAAGACAGAGACGGACGGCAGGGTGGTGGAGGGAAAACATCAGTCCTACACCATATGTGCCTCCAGCGCTGAAGAGAGAGACGCCTGGATTGAGGCCATCAGGTAAACACACCAAGCACATTCATGTTCTAGAGCCTGTGGAGATGTCCACCCTGACCTAATCCTAATCCTAATCAGTCAAATCAGAATATGTTCTGAGGGGGAATTTGGAAACTCTATTTGAGCATATCTCTGTTGAGGACTTTAAAGTCCTGGTGGATGATTTAGTCTGCGGAAGGTCTAATAAATGTAAATCCACAAACAGCTAATGTCAACCGTCTTTACTGGAAACAGGGCGAGTATCACCAAGGATCCGTTCTACGACCTGGTCTCGGTCAGGAAGAAGAAGGTGATAAACCAAACTCCTCCTCAGGACTAAGCACCGCAGGCGTCCCCTGAACTTCTACACTGACGCCAGTTTTGCATCGGCCTTCGTTCAAGGCTGCCTGGAATGACCTGGTCGCCACGCACGGAGGTAACGGGCACGTCAAGATGAACGGAAACCACACTGGCATTGGGAACTTCTCTTTTCACAAACCGAGTAAAGACTTTGTCAAAAAGGTGAAATCGAAATCAAACGAGTCAGTATTATCGTGACAGTCCAAAGGGAATCACTCCAGGGTTCCTCTGGAACTTTGCAATAAGGTTTTTAGTCAAAACAGAAATGTCTTCAGCTTTTTTGTTGTTGTTGTCGTCGTCACAGAAGTCAGACGCTTACAGTAGTGAGAACTACCGTCGTGGGCTTGTCTTTATGTGACTTAGTTTCACAACCCAGAGAGGAATAGAACATGTTCTATCTTATCATGAATGCAATAAAAATATCACCATGTCTGCTTTCTCACAGCTTTCATACAGCTCTGACACTCATCCTTAACCTTTAGTCTGACAGAATCGACTGAAGAGCTTCACCTGCAAAATATGCCAGTTTACACAGAAATCTTGTGAAAATTGTAAATGAGTTTGAGGAATTATCTTATTTTGGTTTGTACTTTATAGTGTGTGTAATTATTAAAGCAAAAATGTCAAAAGATTGTGCAATATATGTAACCACTCAAATGTTTCATTACAAGCTGTATTGTGTTGCCTATCAAAATGTACATTATACCTTCTACACTTTATCTTTGTAACTACAGTATTTTTATTTTTTATTTTTATTTTTTGGTGTTTTGGTGAATTCATTGTCGAATTAAAAAATATTCATGTAATAGAAACCGAAGTGAATTCTTCTCTTTTTTTTCTTTTTCTTTTAAAGTTCAGGAATAGCCGGTCGACAGCTGCGTTTTCAGCTGAATGCTCTCTAATTTTATCTAAACTTCCTCATTGTTTGCCGTTTCCATGCAAGCCGAAACGGCAAACAATGACCTTGTTGACCTCCGCTGTTAAATTGTGAGGTTTTCAAGGCATATGGGTATAACGTATGCATTATGGCAGCTAAAGTTACACTAACAGTGTTCGGAAGGTCTTGTGTCGTGTTTCTGAATGTTTCGACACGAAATACTTTAATGCATACACTTTACAAAAATTCTTCCAATGGCAAACCTACTACAAAACATTCGTATAATTAGGTTGCTGTAATCCTCCACTCATCAACAAAGTGGCGTTTTGAGTTGGTTGTTGTCATGCTTCTGCTTAAGAAGAACTTTCTTGCTGTGCTGCATGATAAACGCGCGTTTCACAGGAAATAATACCTTCTCGTGCCTGGTGGTGTGTCAGTAAAATTAGCCGGTGAATTATTGTGAGACCGTCTCTTCCTGCTGCACCTCAAACTTCCTGTTTCAGTATTTCACCACAACCTGCCCCCCACCCCCGCCCTCATCCAGCTCGATGTGCAGTTCCCATCAGAGCGCTGGTTCCCCTTTTGAGCGCTGGGCGACTGCTTGGCGGCGTGCAGTGGTCAGTTTGTGAAATGCAAGTCATTCGTTTCTTTTTGCTGCGGTTCGCGATAAAATACTGTGGAAAAAAAAAAAAAAAACAGTGTGTGAATGGTTTCTTTTCTGTTAAATTATAATTTGTCAGTGCTGAAGCAGGAAACTATTAAACAGGGAAGTTGTGTTTCAACAAGCATATGAGTCTGATTGGATGGTTTTTGAATCTTCTGCTGCAATAAAGGGCTGCGTTTTTTGACAAGAAACCAGCACACATCACCAAGGAGTCTTTTTAAACTACTTTCAATAATTAATTGAGCGTAATGTCCCGTTTGATAACTGGGAGCAACTGGAATGTGATTGAATTGAAATAATTTTTGCAAACTGCTTTGTGACGACATTTGTTGTCACAACAAAAGGCGCTAAAGAAATAAACTGAGCTGAACGGGATGGAAAACTTTCAGTCAAGAATCCGTGAAAAATTCAAACGTAGAACAAGACAAAGAACAAAACACCAAAATTAATTAGTGCATTAAATAGACTTAGTGGATAACAGATTTATTGAGACATACAGAAACAATAAATGACAGGCATCAAACCTTTGTCTGTATCCAACAACCCAACATGCCACTAAATGGGTAACAATGTCTGTTCAGCTCATTTTTACCCCACTAACGTCTGACCATTTAAGTCTCAAGGTTTTGAGGATTTCTTGTTTCCTACTATGAGTGAATCAAAATGTAGCGCAAAAAAATCAAAAAGGTTCAAAGTTACTTGTGCAAAAGGAGTTAAAAGTCTATTAAAGGTCATCACAGTATATACTTTTTAAGTTTAGTACAACTTAATGCAGTGGTTTTATTTCAAGTACAAAGAAATAAAACCAACCATGTTGTTGTGTTTGTGTATATTTTCACACAGGCTTTTCTATCAACTGACATCTGCTGCTCTATCGCCTCCTCCTGTCACCAAAATGAGAGTAATCTCATAAATCACAATTCTCTCATAAAAAAATAAAAAACAAAACAAAAAAGAAAGCTTTCACCCACTGCAAACACACACCATGCAGATGAGGGCTGCCTACTTCAAATAAAAGGGAACTTTTATTTTTATGTAGCGCTATCCGGAATCAAGAAAAATACCGTAAAGGCTGATCGTGTTGCTGAAAAGAAGACAGAGGATTCTGGGTAAAAATGAGAAATTAAACTTGAAATGTACATTTACGCTATAATCGCACTTCTGGTGGTCGTTACTTCAAGATGGTGGCAAATAACGGCTATTAACTGTTAAACGTCACACACTGTTTGTGGTGCTCAATATTTGGGTTCAGTGCATCACATCCAGAAACAAGAGTAGCTCATCTTTAGCATTGAAAAGCGAGTCTCTATCTCTTTAAACACCTCTACCTATTATTTCCCATTGTTAGGAAAATTAATGTGTCAGTTGGGCAGATACTGACTCTATTTTCTTAACGTCATCCATCTACAAACAGCAAAGAAAGGCAATGCACACAAGCAGTCTGTAGTGGCATCACCATTCGGTACATAATCATATACGTGGGCAAAAATAAAAGTAAAAATGACCCGATTCAATGAATACAAATCTAATCTGTAGTCTGTTAGCAGCAATATCAGTAGTGCGTAAACTTCATTGCAAACCAGGAATCCTCATAGAAATATATGCTTGATATATTTTGAAGAGTAAACGTGGCTGAATAGGTCTGAAAAAAAAAAAAAAAAAAAAATTTTGGGATGCAATTCATCACAACTAATTTAAATCTGAAACCAAACATCTCCCCAAGAATAAATGTGTTTTTTTCTTATTCTGCAATAAATGGGTGTGACACATAAATACATTCCCTGAACAACTTTTAAAACTTCACCCATGTTTGCAAGAAAAAAACAAAAAACAAACCCACACCCATAACAAGGTGGGTTCAAAGGCCTCCATACATATGTGATTCCAGAGGTTCTGCCAGATCGGCCTCATGATGCATCAGGCTCCAGATGTGAAACCAGTCGATCAACACCCGAAGCACGGGGCATTCATCTGGTCTTCATTCAAACGTGCGTGACGTTGCAGTGTCCCATGGCAGCTCTGTTCAAGTCATTTCCTCGTCTGTTACAGAACATGTAACTGTACGCTGTTGAAAATGTCAAACAAGTTCAGCTTAGGATGCTTTACATCCTGATTTTCCATGGCGACGACTCTTCAAACCTGTGGAAAGAAGAAAAAAAAGACCATTCAAAAAGTTAGTGAGATGAAACACACTCAGAACCTGCAGCACTTCAATATTAAATGAAAACAAACAATAAAAGCTACTGAACTATTTTCATGCAAATCAGTACTCCAGTTTTAAATGTGTTTTTTTTGTGCTTTTCTGCATACTTCTGTTCTGTTCTTGATTTGCATTAGCAGTGAAATCTTTCTGCTATTTTGTACATTTGCTCTATTTTGGTGGGTAAGAAACAACAAAGCAGAAAGTACAAAATACTCTTGCACACCTTCAACCATTTCATGCCAAAAACATGGCAGTTCATACCTTTTAGGAGGATCATACCTGCTTTGACAGCCAATAACTTAACAATCTTCTATATTTAGTTTAAAAAAAAAAAAAGAAGAAAATATCGGTTGCATGTCTTCATGAAATATTCACCATCATATGGAGTGACTGGCTTTACAAAGGGTCTCAATGATCATTTTTAATAAATAAATAAGTACAGATTATAATATTAGCATTTAAGACCATTTATCCATATAGCAGTAAAAAAAAAAAAAATAATTTGTCTTATGTCCAAATGAGGCTAAAAATTGAACCAAACCTTCTTACATTCACATATATTGCACTATGACTACAGGCATACTGTCTTGTCCCTTCAAAGAAGGGTTTTGTGAAGGGACAGGACTAGCTTTTGTTACATTAGGCACTTACTTTCTCTGTCATGTGACGTGCTGACAGTTTGCTGAGACAATGTTCTTTGGTCCAGTTTGGAAAGCTTCTTACTCCCTTTGGTTGGGCTTACCACAACCACCGTGGCACCATCTTCCAATTCATTGGGATGAGTCTCTGTCGGTGAAGGACTCCCTGTATTTTTAAGAGAAAGCTTACTCGGAGATTTTTTCCTCGAAAACTTCCAAGTTAAGCCTCTCTTTTTCCCCACAGCTACTTTGTTTGGCATCTTGAAGTTCTCACTTGGGGCCTCTGAGGGCAGCGGACTCTGGCTGTCTAGCTTAACACTGCTGGCCACTCGAGGCCTTCCCTCGTCTTCGCGAACATCTGCGAGACCCGGCTTTGTTCTTTCGTCATGCAGAGATCTTGCAGGAAGTGGAGAACCTCCGAACAGCAGCGAGTATTTGGGATTGTAGTATTTGTGGGCAGGGACCTGGATTTCGACGTTCCGAGAGTCTCCGAGGCTCACCTGGAACCGGGATGTGGTCGCAGGTAACGGGGGGCGTTTGGGCTCCAGTTTGGAGCGAATTGTGGCGGTCACCTTGGCAGCAGGGGGACTGACGTGAAACTCCTTGTAGAGGTCCAGCTTCTCTGAAATGGCGTACAGCTCACGGAAGTCTCTGTCGAAGACATCCACCACCTGCCCCGTCATCACAGTGATCATGTTTCGGTCCATCCGGGAAGCAGACCAAGAGAAACTGGAACCGAGATAAGAATAATTGTCAATGCTCTTCATCATCTCTTTAGCTTTAACTAGGTAATGTTAAGTTTAACGGGACCAAGCATTGGTATTGTCCATTCACATACAATCTAACTGAATGTTTTTTAATATTGTATAACAATATGCAGCTTTTTATCTGCCATCACATGTGGCACACACTGAGGTTTCTTGGTGTTGGACATGGACACTTTGACAGGTAGAGGATTTTGGATTGAACCAAAACATTTTCAACCGATAGAAGACTTTCTTTTACCTAAAACATGAAGAGTTAGAAGTGACAGGAAGTGAGAGGTTGGTTCCAAGTAAGATGTTACTTGAATAGCAACCACTATTTTCCTAACGAGCGAGCGCACATTGGTCGTCCTGGAGGTTGTAAAGAGATATCATGGCATATTAAACCTTACAAAATAGGGTTTTTTTAATAATAAGTAGGTGGTGCAATGTGAACAAATGTTTTTAATCCTGTATCTGGAAAAAGCTGCTCTTTGCTGGCACCGTTTACCCTTTGGGTCTCCTTCCGAAACAATAAATGAAAGATTTTTCGACCTGCCTTGCCTTGTTTTGTTGACACAGTCAATTTCTCATTGACATCGCTGAAAAGACATTAATAAATAACATAGAAGAAATGTCCACCACCCTGAAATCATTTATTTTGTTTTGGACACATTAACAAGCGAGGTATGATGACAGCTCTGGTTAACTATTAACAATGCTAAAGCTGGAATGAATCAAGACTGTATTTCATTACCTCGACTTCAAAATCTAAACTACTTGGACTGATCCAACTTGATTTCTGTTCTCCGTGGAGATTCTTTAAAGCACATTTTGAGATTTTTAAAACATAAATCATTGGTAAGAAAAACAAAAAAGGGACTTTATTAATGCTCCTTTTGCATTCAGATTAAGAATTACTCTGCACCGATCAAGAATTTGTTAAAATACAGTTTGTCATTTGTAAAATCTTCACACAAGTTTTATTGCCCTAACTTGTATTGGGAATACATTTCAGCATAAGTATTTAGACATTTGAAATACATTAAATAAAATGATTGTGTTGCATTGTCAATTTTTGGTTTATAGAGGATCCAATGAATTAAAAAAGTATAAAGAAATCTAGATCTGACTGCCTTCCCTTAGCCTGCACATCTTTTACTTTTTTGTTGCGTGGTATAAGACAAACACTCTTACCTGTAAGAGCCAAATGCAACTTTGTCTCCATCCACCAGCATGTATTTACTAAAAAGCGAACCAGGGAGTCTACCGAAGGACATATTGAAGCCAACTCCTTGAAGCGATCTTGCTCGGATGAACTGCAAGTTAAGAGATGGTTATAACACAGACAACATGTGAGACGTTTTAAACCAGAGTTTAAAGCAAAAATCAAACTGCAAATAGAACTGGAGATTTAGTAAGAAAAATATAAAGCATCATGCATAATAAAATAACAAAACATTAATTTCAGTGATGCGTTGATTTCTTCAGTCTTTAAGAATTTCCTTTATGTTTATTTTACAACCACTCCTTATTTTACTTGTTAATGATTAACAAAAAGGGTGAAATAGAAATAAACTGACCTTTCTACACTACAACCCTCTAGTTTACCTAATGCAAGTAAAATATTTTGGGGATTTTTGTTCAAAGATTCAGCTCTTTTGGCTTGGCTTCTTTGAAATGTGCGGGCCCAACATAACTTTCATGTAGTTTCACATAGAATTTTATTTCAGTAAATATGAATGCTTTGTGTGTTGGTGATAAATTTTTTATTCTGCATTTGAGAAAAAAAACAAACAACTTATTTTTCTGTATTTTTAGTGACAAAAAAAAAAGTTGCTATTGTTCAAAAATGTAATAAAACATTTGAATGAAACTACACTTTTAGTTTCAGTTTGCAGGAGTATGACAAACAGATTCACTCTCTTTTTCTTTCTTCTTCTGTCGTCTCGATGCTCTCACAGTTAAATCTAGATACCCGTCTCACTCATCCTACTGAGAATCTGCCCTTTTCATTTTTTTCTTACACAATGTTATGACTCTAGTTTGCCTTTGCGAGCAATTAGCAGCCTCTTGTGGCCACTAAAAGTAGTGCTTATAAATTCTCAGCACCAACTATGGTGAAGCAGTTCTGATCATTTCATTAAGTCACTTAATTTTCTCAGAAAGTTCACAGAGCATTGGTAGTGACATCAACAAACACCTTGGTAAGTTTGATTTACCCTCATCACTTTCATCTTCCAAAATTAAGTTGAATTTCTATAAAAATCAGTCAAAACCTCCGTCTTTTTCTTTTTGTTGGCACATTTTTTTTTTTTTTTTGTGTGTGTAACTTAAAATGATGCCTATGTAAAAGCGCTGACTAACCCGGAGGTGCTGCGAGCCAATCTGAAGCCTGCAACACATGTCCAGGAAGTGAGGAACAGCTTGGTCGTCCAACACAATGTAAACAGGCACAGACCGACGGCAAGCTGCATCCATCAGGTCCTGCAGGATGTGGATGTCCGTGAGCATGTCCATCACTATGGCGATGACCTGCAGAGAGAGAGAGAAAAAACAGTCCAATAGTCTGCGGATCTGTTGTTGCAACTGGTACATTTTCTCTAGAAACCTACAGTGAAATCGGTGAGTGTTGCATTTGATCAAGTCAGTTAAAAGACAACTACACAGTAAACAAAGATTTCAGGGGTTTCTATCTGTGCTCTGATTAAAATATAAACCCTAATAAGCTATCAGACACACTGCCAAAAGATTTAAAAAGAAAAAAAAAATAATCAGAAGATTTAGACTTAACTTTTGCTCACTTCTTTGGCCCACATCCAGAATCCCACCTTCTGATTATAAATGGAAAAGATCTGGACAGTGAGCAACAGGAAGCTGCCAAAGAAACCGTGTGGTGAAGCTAACGTTGCTCAGCCAAAATCCCTGAAACACACTGATGCTTTGCCTGCTTTGATAAAGTGCTGAAAAGACCCTATGAGTTGCTTTTTTCCCAAACAGCTCAAGAGTAGAAATTGTGACATGAGTAAAAATTAGATGTGTAAATATGTATAATGTGGAACATATTTGGATGAGACAATTGAGGGTGAGATTTAATCGTCTTCTTCCTTCTCCGTTTTGAATCTGATATTGAAGTCTTGCTTTTGTTTTAATGCATAATTATTATGATATATCATTTCTTTTGTTTTCTGATTTTTTCTGATATTTTATTTGTTCAAATTAAAGATTTAAAGCGCACACTTCCTTCTGCTGGTTTCTTTTAGACCGATATGCCAATGCTGCAGATGAATCTTGGAACTGCAAAACTATTTTAAGTCTTAAATCCATCTGTTGCGTAAAAACCATGTGCCTTCTTTTCTATAAGGGTTGTAAAAACTACAGGTTTAGCTTTCACCCACTAAAAAGTAAATAGATGCTTAGAAGTGTCCATCTATCCATCGCAAGTATCCATCGAAAAGTAAATGCTTCAAAAACAAGCAAAGGTAGCTTTACGGCATGTTTGAACATGCTCCGCACAAACGAGCAGGAAAAGAGCGTTAGACAAGTGAAGTCACGGAAAAGATTTCCCTTTAAATGCCAGTGATTCTTTTTTTTTCCTGTTTGGGAGAAAAAGCCTGCTGGTTTCAAAGGAAACTCAAAGGAAAAATGCTGAGCAGGCTTGCTTAGGGTAATAAATTGAGCAACAAGTTACGGCCTGCAGAAAGTTGCCCTTTATCTTTTGCAATCAAACAAAAGAAACATGTACAAAAGAAATAAATAGAATAAAGTCATGTTCATATAATTCTTACAAATGCATACTTTGATTCTATATGACTTTTAAGTGTGTGTTTGTCTGTTGTAAGGTCAAAATTATGCTGACTGGCTTAGTTTCTGGCAGGTTTCAACAGAAACTTACCAGTTTCTATTTTTTCTATTTTTTATTAGGAAAATGTATTTTCATAGCAAACACCTTACAGAGTTAATAAAAGCCTTACTAAACTTTGAGGCGTTTTAATAACTTTATGGATTAAATTTAAGGCCTGTATAATGACAGAAATGTATAAAATAAAACTTTTTAAAATATTTTTTATAAACGAAAATGTATAAAAAGAAAAAGTCAAGCTTTTTCTTTTTTAAACAGAATTCATATTGCATCGTATGGTTGGCAACAGAAGAGAGCCAGTGGCCAAGGCAAACGACGCTCGACCAGGTGGCATTAAATTTACACTAAAAAAAAAAGCTAGCTAGCTAGCAAGGGTCTATTAGCAGCTAGTTAGCGGTAGCATCAAATCACAGAACGGAAAGAACATGTCTGCGTGCGACTCAAACGTTTGTCGAAAATAAACTATGCAGAATATAAAAGATTAAACAGTGTTGCCAAGATAGCAATGCAGTGATTACTGCATTTAAGGCCAACTTACATTTCTAAAATGATTTTAACACATATTAAGGCCTTAATTTTAGATGCATTAGTCTATGACTTTTTAAGACCTAAAAAGGATGTGCCGACACCATGTAAAATATAGAAATACAATAAAAGAAGAAGAAGAAGAAGCATACACTACTATTACTCTGAGTTATTCTTAGAACCCTAAATACAAGCCAGGTTATTCTTCCTGTGGTTACAACCAAAAGTTAGTAATTAAGACTTTGAATCAGTTGTTACCTACATAGCTAACATAATAACTGGAAGACATACAAATGATTAGGCAATGAAATACATTGCAAGTCACTGTCTATATATCAAGCAAATGGTTGCCTTACCACTTAGAAAACCAGTAATACGTTGTTATTTCCAACCAGGAAATTGTCAAAGAAACAATTGTAAGAATGTTAGCAAACAAGTTAGAACCACTGAGGCAAGTAAAGTGAAAGCCAAACGGGCACATGACGTCACAGAAGATGAAATGGGGATGAAGACAAAGAAAAAAGACAGGGAGGGGAATTCAAAAGTGTTCCAGGAAAATGTGGAGATAAGCTGGGTAATAAAACAGTAAAAGCTAAAAACCATAAATTAGGGTTTCACACTCCTGACCCACTTTTAAAGAGGAAAGCTGAGGCATGCCTGGCCAAAGGAGGGGGGGAATACATCACTGCCTCGCTGTGAGCAAGAGGAACGGATGACTCAGCTCAGGACACGGCACTGAAAGAGCAAACACCACAGCTGCCTGTTGCATGGTTACTCTCGTTCAGGTCCAAAGTTACAAGTCACAATGTTACAATTACTCAAAGTTGTCTCTAAGCTAAAGTTTACGCCTACAGGTCTTCAACTTGTGCAGGGAAGTAAGATTTTCAGATGTGGGTGTATCCTGCTGGGTTTTTTAACTCAATGTCTAACTCAATGTTTTAGAAAAGAAAATGACTGGGAAAAGAGTTCAGGAAGCTGAGCTACAAGGTTTGTTTGAATACAATGTTCTACTATGTTATATTTCTAAGTCTGTTTGAGTTTCAGGCTTGACGTTGGGTTATTTATGCCAGGACACACAATACTCTCTTTTGCCCCACTGACTCACAAAAGGGACAAGAAAGTCTCATGATTCAAGTTGTAAAAAAGGTGATGTCATTTCCTGTAAATCACATACAAGTTTTCTCATTATTGTTAAAGAAACCCCCATGTTTGGACTTAATTTCTAACACTTTGGCATTAAAAGCATTTGCTCTCACCTACTTAATTACTTATATATATATATATATATATATATATGTTAGCTAAGAAACATTTCATTAGTATTAATTTACCTTTCATTATTTAAAAATGACTAAAACCTGAAGAATGCTTCAAGGTCCATGATCCATGCTAAAATATGCCAAAAAAAAAAACAACACACAAAAAAACACACAAACCCCCCAGCCCCGCCCCCCCAAAAAAAACACAAAAATAAAAACAAACAAAAAAAAAAAACACACCATACATTAACTTTTGGGGTAGTGTTTAGTGAATGAAACCCTTTCAACAAATAATGCAGAAACGTGAAAGACAAACAAAACTTGTGTTTAGAGGGAACTAAAGCTCAAACTGCAGCCCACTGACCCAAAGCATCTGTGTCCTGTTCACTGCACATCTGTTTCGAATGGCTTTCCATCCTTTTCTGGATGCATATGGGAAAATGTAAAAGCTGAATCTTTTTTTTTTTTTTTTTTTTTTTTGCTTTGCGTCATTACGTAAAGCGAATTATCCGCTTGACATAAATTAAAATATAATAAGGCGACGTAACCCCATTTTTCCGGGTCCCTGAACTCTCCTCACCTTGCTCGCCTCCTGGATGAGCCGCCGCACCACCTCCTTGATGTGCGGCCCGTTGTCTTTGGGTGGGTGGGTGTGCACGGCCACCCGGGTCACCCCTTTGAAGAGCCCCCCGCTGGGCCAGCCGATGTCCAGCGACGGGACCTCGGTGTCCGACATCACTGGCCAGTAGGTGGAATGAACCCCTGAGTCTGCGTCGGTCCCAGAGGCTCCCTGTTCCGCCGGCTTGCTGCTAGTGTCAATAGAGTCATATTGTTTGAAAGTGCTCACGAGAACTTTAACTTCCCTCGCGGATAAAAAGTCTGTGGCGTTGTCTTCCTTGAGCCGCGTCTTGAAGGCGCCGTCGCCATTCTTCAGCAGCTCCTCGATGGCAGCACGCTGCTCTTCGCTGTAGTAGAACTCCGGCTTGGACTCCGGGACTTTGACACCGATGTGCCCGTCCTCCATGCACACGAGCTGGGACTCAGCCATGGCGACGGAAGCCCTGACACCCCCAGGGAGGTCAAACTCCCCCCCACCCACTACTTTACTGACTGAATCCTCAGAGTGTTCGCCTGTGTGACCGCACAGGTGAAAAAAATAAAATAAAATAAAAATAAAAATAAAGCTGGGAAGTTTTCTTACCTGACCGGGTGCGTCAGAGGTGGGACGGACTCTGGTGCTTTCAAGTGCTAATGGAAAAAAGAGAACTGTCATACAGCGCAACGAATTGAGTCAAATACATCTCCTCTAGGATGGTCTAAAAAAGCTGTTGTGTACTGGGAATAATTATGTTGATTTAAAAAAAACAAATAAGCAAACAAAAAATATATCCTTGTTAATCGTTCACATGTGATTTTATTTATTTTAAAGAACATCGCTTGCAAATATTTATTATTTATCCTCGTTCTGCACTTTCTTGCTTAAATAAACGACAGATGTCCATATATTTATAATAAAAAAATATTGAACAACTTTTTGATAAAAGAGTGGTAAGTGGAAGTTTTATTACCCAGAAGACGTAAAGGTTTAATGAACCAGGTGTCCCTGAAGAGGGTTGCCCTGACTGAATCTCAAAGCGTTAAGTTTATTTCTCTTTCCTTTTTGTGGGGAACATGTTGCTCTCATGATCTAGTCCTGTCCCAAAACAAACAAACAAAAAAAACAACAACCTCGCCTTTGTACTAAACCAAGCAAGACGGCATTTAATGTGTGTCAAAAACGATATATTTATACTGCATTTATACTGTTTTACAGCGTAAATCCTGTGTAAATAGAACAAAGAGTGCTCTGCTAATTCCCCTTGAAAATTCATTTTACTATCGGGGAATTGCCAAAGCAAGCAAAAGTTACTTCCTCTGCACGTGTATAGTTCATACATTTGGGGCAGTGGTCTATATTATTTGTACTTTCAAACTACATTTCTCAAAACTAACCACACATTTCAGGAAAAAACCCAGAGACAACTGACAAATACTTAGTTTGTTTGACTCTTAATGCCCTATAAGTATTGAACTGAGTGGGGCGGCGCACCAAGCAAGCCTGGTGGGTTTGTCTCGCGCGTTGGCGCGGCACATGGTCGTGCACGTGGACCTGAATTTTTTGTTTTTTTTTAACTGGATCGCGCGCCACTTTTCAGAGAACATGATTGGAACGTTCAGTTTATAATCCTAGACTTCAAACTGGATGATTTGGAAGGAGTTTTTGCAGAGCACATAATCCCTCTATGAGTGTTTGTTTTCTGAGAATAGCTACGTCACCGATGTTCGACGTGGTGACGTTTTAGTCAACTTAAAAGAAAACACGCTCGCGGCTCGCTCCGCTCACGCGAGCTTTCAAAGGCGCGACAATAACCTCACAAACCGTGACGGACTTGACTTTTAATTAAGTCCGTCACGGTTTGGATCTTCTGTCGTGTCAGAATCACTCGCCGTGCGTCACGCCGCAACGTAACACACGTTCTTCTGCGCGCATTTGAAATGCCTTTCAAGAGCTGACTAAAGGGAAGTGACAAATTCCTGCTTTTTGTTTGCAGTGGGAACATCGGCTGGTTTGAGACACACCCTCACCTGCAGCATGCCGTGACATTTGAGCTAAAACAAATAAGAAATAAATAAAAAGACAGCACACACACATAACAATGGGCTTTTAAACAATACCAAAGTTTTACGAAATACCTAATTGATTAATCTCAAGACTTCGCAAACACATGCATTAATGGTCTAGTTTTAGATACATTTTGCATTTTTCTAAAGGTCATACATATATTTTTTTTTTCCACAAGCCCCGCCCACCTGGTATTCTTTGGAAGTGACGGTGGAGGAACCTGCTGCATGATTCATGCCCCGTCCTGCTCCACAGAGCTTCACCAACGTTATTCCAACATTTCCCTGGAATAATGTTGGATTCATGCCAATATAGCACGTCACCTGACCAAACAGCATTATTCTTGACGTCCTCATTCTTTCCAGCAGCAGTTAACAAACACCTGAGATGGTTATGATAGCAACTTCTGGTTCTTTGTGTGACTGACTATTATTAGTATTGATTTTCTTTTCTTTTTTTTTTTCCCTTCAACCTGTAAATTCAAACGAGGAACACAATCAGACTTTATCTTTGCTTTGCTGCGCCCTTTCTAAAAACATCCAACATGCAAACTTTTGCATACTTCAACAGAAGCATAAAAAATCATTTCTGTGAGTCGCTGTGGTGGACTGTGGTGGAAGCAGCCGGCTTAAAAATGTATATATATGAAAGGGCTAATTACAGAGCGAGAAAAAAAAACACAGACACGGAAAGAAAACGAGAGGATTTAGAAATGCAACACACAAATGAACACACTGCCACCATTAGCCCCTTTTTCTTTCTTCTTCTGTCACTCCCTGTGATATTCTCAGCCGGTCTCAGTGGTTGGTCTTGCATGAATGCTTGAATCGCAGTGTGGGGTGCAGTGGGGATTTTATCCTGTGGCTCGTCTGAAAAGCAAATGTGCTTTACAACTCAATAACTAACTAAATATAACCAACTGAACACACGGACGGTCCAACAAATAAAGCTTGCGCCAAAGAATTTCTTACAATGAGGGAACTGACAAAATGACTCATGTATCCTTTTGTATGGTAGTATATTCTATCTTTTTGTAGCAGTTGCCAAGGTGACGTTGCCAGAGCTTAAGTTATTGTTATTCACCAATTGTGCAGGTGTAACTACTCATATTCTGTACTGTTATATCTGTTTAGAAGCGTCCATGACATATTATTTACTATGTTTATAGGTTTGGGCCAATTAAAGGTCCAGTTTCATCACATCATAAAGCTAAGTCTTAACAGGTGGAAATAACTTACGTTTTGCTCCATGACTTCTAAACTGTGTGTGAGAGAAATTTGAGAAAATGTACTGGCAGAAATGGGATGAGGCAAGCATACTTCATGATGCAATATGTTTGATATATTTTTGTCAAACAAATGAAAGGGGCAGTATTTTCTTATATCGCCTTTAACAAAATACAAAAACGTGTCTGAAATGTTGTTTTGATCCTTTCATGTTACATGTTTCATGTTACATCCTTTCATACATGTTACATTTCTCCAACATGCATGTTTGAGAAATCCTTTAGTCTCCCATGGCAACCATTTAGCTGTGCTAAACACCTGGTTGGACCTAGGCCCGCCTTCAAGATGAAGCTCCTCCTCTGAGTTGCATTTTCCAAGCTTCTGCCTCACAGAGCAGCTCTTCTCCCGTGACTCTCCCACTCAGCTCCTTCAGACTAGCCTGCAGCAATTAGCAAACAGCTGATGGAACTGAGCTTATTATTTGAGCTTCTTGTCAGTGCAAAAACGTTGTTAAATGATTAATAGAGGAGCCAAGCTGCAATAACTTCCTGAAGGTGGCGTGTCGGAGTGTTTAAAGAGACAGAGGACCAATTTCAAGGTGCTAAAGATAAAAGTAAATTTTATTTTAAGTCATATTTGATATATAAAGCATTTTCAGAACAACTGAAGCTAACATAGTTACTTGATTGTGCTATAAAATGGCATGATGTGCCTAGAAAAAGCATACTGCCCCTTTAAGAATTTTTGCACTGCTACATTTTTATCAGCTTATTTATTTAGCACATTTACAATGAGCTCATTTGATCAAGATGCAATAATTACGTCATAGATTGACATATGATAAATTAAGAAATAACATAACATTTGTTTGTTTTTGTTGTTTTTTTTTAAAAAGAAGAAATGCAATCATAAAATTGGCAATAAAATACTACTAAAGATAATAATACGAATAAAAACCAAGGCATACTAAATTGCAGTCGCAGCAATTTCCCAAAACCTCAAAAAATAAAAAGTAAAAATAAAACCAAAAAACATTTTCTTCTCTTCTTTAATTGCTGTTAAAGGCCAAGAAAAATAGATGCGTTTTCAGTCTGGACTCAAATTGACAGCCAAATTTTCTTTCATCAGTTTAACTATTTTAATGAATGAATCCATTTTACTAAGTTGTTTCGAGATTTTTGAACACATTCTGTAGAGAAATCTTTATGTGAAGGAGGTTTGACGATTTTTCATAGAGTTTGGTTGGTCTCAGTGTTATGTTGTCCATTGTTTGACAGCTCTGTCCTGTAGGTGTGCAGGGTGCAAAATCAATGATATTTGTAATAATATAAAGCATGTGTTATTATATATAATACATACAAAAATAAATAATTCTCAGATTGTTGACAGCATGTTGGTGCACCTCTTTTTTACGTTCCGATTTTCTTTTTTCTTTTTTACAACTTAGTTTCTCCTTTTCTGGCAGAAAAAAATAAAATTTTTGGACGATCATTCTCTCTCGTTTTGGATGCTGTGCAGCTCGAAGTACTTTTGCTGGTCCTTTTTTTTTTTTTTTTTACTTTTCGTCATTTGTTATGAAGCATAACCATAGCAACAAGGCGGTTTAAAACCGTGAGCGGCTGAAATACAAAAGCTGAAATAATACCTCAACCGAAGCCACAAATACCAGATGAGTTGAAGAGAGAAAAGAAGGAGGAAGTCCAAATCATCTCTTCCATCGATCATAATTAGAAATGTGAGATTTTCGGTGTTATCAAAAACCATCAAAAACACAGCATCGCCCTGCAATTAAAGACGGACGTCTGCATGTGGCATTTAGTCGTTTTAGAGGTTCACTGCAACACAAACCACAAAGAGACTGCCCGGCTTCATGCAGCACGTTGTATGCAAACAGCGTGAAAGTGGCTGTTGAGAGGAGAGAGCATTTTTCTTAAAAACATTTTTCTTGGAAAATAGAAATATAGCCAGACTTTTCATTGACTGTTCAAAGACAGTCAAGGACCTTGACTGTCTTTGTTCCTGCGTAGTGTTCATGTGTGAAGGGTGAAATAAAGATCAACTCGGAGGACTCAACCGAGTTCAAGTGCTCTTTGAAGAATTAATGCGGGTTGCTGAGCTAGAACTTCCTGAAAAATAAAAAAAGAAAAATCTATAGGGCATTATGAATCAGATGATGTGACGATGAGTGCTCTGGCCCTTGCTTGTCCTTGTCAGTTGGCAACTGGCCCACACTTGTTCAGATTCATACATCTCGTATCTTTATGCCGTTGCACCACACATAAACATACCAGACGCTTTACGAGCGACACTTTGACAGTATTGGGTTGGATCTGCTTCAAACTTCTGTAATGGAAAATCTTCCGTTCCACCACATCCCATTATAGAGAGACTGTAGAGTCCAATACCTTACTGTAAAATATTGTAATATATTCTAATCCATTATTTCCCCAATAAATTTTCTAATATGTTATCATGTAAATACACTGAATTATACATTGATGATTCATGAATTATACAATAGATCATATTTTCATGTAATGTATTGAAATGTATTGCAAAATATACAAATGATTGCATGTCATTATTGACTTTGACTTCCTTTCAACCATAAACATCAGCTAATATACTCTGAGCTCCGATGGATCTTTTTTTTTCCTTAATCACTTTGAAGTTTGCAGCCTTTGATACACAAAATCCAAAAGAAATGTCCACTCATTAAATGAGATGAGCAATTACGACGGTAACCCTCTGCAGCCCTGTAGTGACCCTCGTTTTGACCACCGTGCATATTCACCTCATCTGTACGACAGGCGGGCAGCGGACGGATCAGACGGGGTGGAGATGAAGGGAAAGTGTCAGGGATGAAGGGATGTGGGTGCAGCATGGACACAGGTTTCTATAGGAGCAAATGTCCAAACACACACACACAAGAACACTGGCCACCGTTCCACTCCTGTTGAATAATTCAACAGAGCAGAGGTGTTATATGGAGGGAAGCGGTCTGTGGAGTGCGCTCTGTCAATCTCACAGTAAAATATTGTGTCACTTGCCCGTGTGTTTCATCCCTTGGCATGTGATGAGATTAAATTCACTGCATTTTTCAGATCCAGCTGCATTAATCAGATGTTACTCACATCCAGACTACCTTTCTGATACAAATAGTAGGAATAATAATAGAAAAAAAATAGGGCAGTTTTAAAACGATAATAAAATAGCTCAGCGATTCTGATTGTGCGCTAACGATATGCTCAGTCCAAGAATTAAAAATTCAAGCAGACAGGAAGCAGTCGACTCCATGAACCCAAAAAGGCAACTCAGGAATTACTTCCTTTCTGACTTCAACATGGGAGTCTTAAAAGTAGACACTGGTAGAACGTGTAACTTAAAGGGGCAGTATAGTGTAGCTTTGCATCAGGTAATAATATTATTCCCTCATCAAAAACCTACCTGCGGTGTTGCCTTGATTCTTTCATTCATGCTGCGTCCTGTGGAAACTGTGCGAAACGCCTGGTGGGACTGAGCATCTGCTGAGCTCACTATAGCAGCTACTTCTCAGTGAAACACTCCCTAAAATATTGTTACAGGGTTAATAGAGGAGTGATGTTGTGGTGACCTCCTGAAGATGGAGTGTTGGAAAGAGCAGGAATTTATTAAAGAAACAGAGGCCCAATTTCAAGGCGTTAAATGACAAGGTCAAATTTCTTTGAAGCCACATTTGAAATATACATGATTTTTTTTATAGCAACTGAATGTGACATAGTTATTATAAAATGGCACTATGCGCCTGGAAAATGCATGATACTGCCCCTTTAAGAACCAGAGTGTTCACAGTATAGATAAATCATTCCACCCCAACATTCCTTCCAAGAAAGACTCAAAACACAACTGAAAGAAGAACATTTTTAAATATTTTTAATTTTAATTCCAAAATTAAAAACCTTCTCTGAAATACAGGTTGTAAAAAAAAATCCCCCATAAAGCAATAAAATGTATTTTGTTTGTCTGGGTAAAAAAAAAAAGAAAAAAAAAAAGAAACTTTGTATCTCCATTCACTTTGCTGGACCTAAATATGCGTGAGAAATGTCCACAGAACCCTGTCACAGAATTATATAATGTGAGGTAGAACGTTTTTAAAATGTTACTTTTTGTTCAGTTCCACAGTCAATATGTCAAGTATCACTGAATTTACTCTGTTTACATGAAGCATGGTCATTTCCTTGTGTACAGCAGGAAAAATGTGGTTGACTAAAATCTGTTTAGATTTATTACTATCCATTGGTAAAAGCAAATAGAAGAAAATTAATCTAATCATTAAAGGAAATATTTAAATATTAGCAAGAACAAAAGAGAACACAACATAATGTACACTGATATGACTGGAATTCATATTCTGTAACATGGGATTTAGTTTCAAAATGAGAAGTACCAAATACTGATCAGCAGGGGGCAGTGGAGTGCTGCAGAGTCATTAGGACTGAAACTGAGAGGGGAAGAGAAGCACAACTTCACTGTTGTGAAGATGGGAAACATAGGAACTGGGCTGGCCTGCTTGACGACGTGATAACTTTAAAGTGTAAAAGAAAAAAATATATATACATATTGTGTGAACACTCAATGATTGAATGAATGACTGAGTCATATTCATACATTCAGAGAATGAAGTGGACCTTTGCAAAATTGTCAGACCTCTTGATTCCCTGCCCACATTTTTTCATTTTACAACCACAAAAATCAATGGGATATTCTTAGGACTTTTCGTATAATAAACAGGATCTGTTTGTATTGGCTCACGGGTGATGAAAACAAATCTGTCAGAGTTTTCAGGTCATTTGTAAAAAAATATTGAAAAATTTTTTCAATCTTGTAGTTAAACTTTTTATTTGCGTCTTTCTCCTAAAATCTCAATACAATATCTAAAAAAAAGAAATTGTGGTTGTAATGCCACAAAAGTTGAAAAAAATGAAAGCGTCATCAATGCTATTGCAAGGTGCTTCATGTAGATGTAAATGAGGACTAAATTGTTGATACCTCTTGCAGTTTTCATTCTACTGCTGACTCAGGCGTCGCTATGGCGATAACAATTGACAGCTTGTCTTTGGTGAGGTCAGGACTCAGCTGGGCCACCCAAAAACAGAACCACATTACACCAGAAGACACGTTAACAAAAATTAAAGGGACACATCGTGCCATTTTATAGCACAATCCAGTAACTATGTTACCTTCAGTTGTTATAAAAAATGCTGTGTATATCAAATATGACTTTAAAACATGATTGTTATTTAACGTTTTTAAATTGGGCATCTTTTTATTTAAAAACGTCTGTTCTTTCTGTTACTGCACACAACATGGCCCCTCTATTAACCCCTTAGCAATGTTTTAAGGAGTGTTTCACTGAGAAGTAGCTCCTATAATGAGCACAGCAGATGGTCAGTTCCAACAGGTGTTTGCTAATTGCTGCTGGCTAGTCTGAAGGAGCTGAGTGGGGCAGTTGTGGAGGATGGAGCCTCAAAGGTGGCGCTGGGTCCCCCAAGCTTTTTGCACAACTGAATTGTTGCCATGGGAGATTAAAGGATTTCTCAAACGCGCATGAAAGAATCAAGGCAACGCTCCAGGTCTGCTTTTGGTGAGAGATTTACATTATAACATAAAAAAGTCAATTTTACAAAATGCTGCCCCTCTAAGATTGCTTTAAAAACCTAAATTAGCCCAAATAGTATTGGGCTTAGCCATAAATGAGAGCAATTCTGCTACATATCCAGACCTCCATCTCAGATCTCAGGTGGGGCGCTGATGTAGCATCAATGTGGTTTTTCTCCAGATCCTCCTGCAGTCAGTTGACATGCATGCTAGGTTAACTGATGACTGAACTCAAAGCTGACCTCTGAGGAGGGAGAGTTCATGACTGTGTCTCTGGGTTGGACTCCCATCATGTCCAGGGTATGTCCCGCCTCTCCCCTGTTGACAGCCAGGACAGAATCCAACTACCCTGCCACCCTAAGTTTTTCAATTTAAAAAAAGTGTGACTGACTTGGTGAATCAATAAAACATGAATTATTGTATGTTCTAAGGTATTTTCCAAAGAAATTTTGATTCACTCAAAATGAAGAACTGGTTTTAAATGAATCGCCATATAGACCATGATGCGTGCGGTCTTTATGAGAATCGTTATGTTTGGTATGTCGGCCCATACCGTTGTCGTTGCTTGCCAATAGCGGCAGATGGCACATCCACAGGAGACGGCCTTGCCACAGGGCTTCCATGTCACCATCATATAGCACCATGGCCAACATGCCTCAGTGCACCTGAATTTAGTTTTTATTTTTGTTGTTCTTTTTTCTATCATCTGAAAACATGAAATTGAAACGAATCGGAATCCGTCTTGTTGATCGCGACAGCGCGACAAAAACACAAAAAACCATCACATGCACTCAGACCTTTCACTTG
Source organism: Poeciliopsis paucimaculata (assembly GCA_903067055.1). Taxonomy (NCBI): domain Eukaryota; kingdom Metazoa; phylum Chordata; class Actinopteri; order Cyprinodontiformes; family Poeciliidae; genus Poeciliopsis; species Poeciliopsis paucimaculata. The sequence goes on from CAEGAD010063424.1 coordinate 41,156, forward strand.
TTATACAGTATTATAAAAACGGGATCTATTTTTACTTATTATATATGTTCTTTTGTTCACTTGTGTCCCTCAAGGATCGATCTTGGAGTCTGTTTTTTTTTTTCTTACATACTGCACATACTTTCCTTGAGTAGAATTTTCTAGAATTGCATATATATATATATAATTTTTTTTTTTTGCAGTTTGACAGGCAGACTTGTGTCCCCTTGTGTCCTGATGACTGCATATCAAATAATCTGGATTAAGATTTACAGGTGAAATGTTAAAGTAAGCCAATTTGACGGTGGCAATTTTTGGTTCTCCAAACATTTTCAAAAACATTTTCAAAAACATTTACAATAATAACTAAGTGAAGACAGCTCCAACACATTAAACTCATAAACCGTAGCTGATTGTGACTATTGGCATCAGTCAATTAGAAATGCATTATTTTGATCTTGGACAAATCTCTGCACTCTAAACATCTGAACATGTGAACAGTTCTTTTGATATAAACGCTTTTCTAAATAAGTCATTAGGAAAAAATGACTTATTTTTCCTAATGACGCATGAGGCGTGGGAAAGCCTCACGCTTTGTTCATCTTCTGTTAACGGTTTTATTTCAATCTTGACATTTATTTGAACTTATTTGTGCCAACGTTTAATCATCATGGCATTTTTAATGTGTTCTTTAGGTGTTTATTTTCCATATTTAAATTTTTATGCTTTATTTTTTCATCTTAGATATATGCGACAACACTGATCTCAGGGTTAATTTGAAAGTACAAACTTTCCCCACTGTACTTATTCCACCCATGTTGTCACCATCAGACATGGCTGACATGGTGACTGTTGTCTTCAGTACGCTCTCATCAATATCATCCGCCTCGGTCAAACACTTGACTCGGTTTGCAACTGCTACAGAACGCCAGCAAATGCCATCATTACTCGCCTTGACCCCAACCTGTCTCTTCCAACTCACGTCCTTAACCTCTCTTTAGATAGCCAGATTGCCAGGGATGACAAGAAATTACAGGGGAGACGAGTACAGACTGTTAAATGTCAAGAGAGACAGGGATGGGAGGGGAAGGATGTGTACGAGTGTGATCATAAAAATAGAAACCACCAATTGCAAGACGTCACTCACCTCAACTTTGTTTTCTGGCTGGTCTGGAGCCAGAAAACTCCAGACCAGCAACTGTAGTGTGTGATCTACAGTTGGAGATCACACACTCTGAGGTGAACAAATTTTTAATATATTTTCAGGAGGGGTCGGCGTTTGTCCTAAGATCAGTTACGGCTTATGAATTATTCCACATTTTCCTGATCGTCAACACTAGCAAAAAAATAAATAAAATAAAATTAGTATACATACAAGCTGAACTTTAAAATGTATTGACAAAACACTGGAGCAACCAATACGGTGAATATTCATGTGTTTGAGCCTCGGGATGAATTTTATTTTAACTTGACCGACGGTCCTTTGAGTTGAAATGGACCTAAAGTAGGTCAGCATCCGACTATTGCTACTGGTTTTATATGTGTTACTGTCAGGGTCATAAATTCAAATTAAGTTTTATTTTGCAGCAGCAGCAGAGAAGGAAGGTCAGGAAATAAGCAAAGTGATCACAAGTCTCTCTCTGGCATTGCTTTGTGTGCACTGCAGCTGTCAAGATGTCCCAGCTTATCAGGCTTAAAGCCCTGTGCACTCATAATAATTGGCCATTAAAGTATCATCACAAGCACAAAAGAGCACCGGTCCCTCCACTTGCTGATAGAGCGAAAGACAAGTGTGAGTTTTCTGGAGGAGCTGGGAGGCCCGCAGCCACCCCGGAGCCCGAAGCTGCCAGATGATGAGGCAGCGCTCTCTGCCATTACGGCCTAGTCAGGGGCCACTAATCTGGGCTACATAGCCGGGAAGAATGCACTGGAGTGGATCCAGCTTCTCCAAAGACAAAGAACAGCATTGTGCGTGTGTGGGCGTGGGTGTGTGTGTGTGTGCGCGTACAAACCACACACGGTAGACTTTTTGTCTCTTGTAATATGGCGTACTTCATGATGTAAACATGCACCAGGTGGTTAGCTGTCATCCGCATAATGTGTATGGTGACGGATATTAAAGATGCCCGACGTGAGCGCCCACTTTTATAACACACACACACACACAAAGCAGTGCTGATCTAAAAGGCTGGCAGCCGGTGAAAAATGCTGTGCAGAGTATGGAGCGACCTCACCACTTGACCCACCAACCTCACTGCAAAGCACAGTTTAACAGCGTTGGTTTCTTTCCGTTTGTGTCTTTTTGTGTGTCATCCGGTGCGCACGCACAATGTATGCGTGTGTGTGTGCGTGTGCGTGCGTGTGCCTCCAGGTAAGCCAAGACCGTAGGTGGTGGGGAGTGTACTGTTGGCTCATGTAGTAATATGTGTGGGATATAATTCTGGACAAGTGTCCATTTAATCATCTCGCTGAGAGAGGTGTGTGAGCCTTCTTATGCTGCATTAAAATGCATAAAAAGATTTAAAGAGAACGTTAGCAACGATTGCTTTATAAAATATCTGGATGCATAAAAAGCATGTTTGTTTGGCAGCAGAAAAAAGGTTACTTGCAATGTAACCCTGTCCATGACAGGTAGGATTTGGTAACTAAGCTACAAACAGTAATACTTTAAACGTATATCTAAATATAAAAACCTGTAAAATGGATCATTTTCGGACATGTTTGGTTTGAGGTAATACTTGAAAACATGCACATATGGAGGTTTTTGACATATCTTCTTTGTCAGTTGTTTCCTGAACATGCTTGGTACTACTTGCCTGAATGTGCGGTGGAGTTAAGTTTCCCTTAGTTGCTGCTGAATCCTCGGAGACCACATTACCTGCAAAAAAAGCAAATAAAATAAATCTGACAACTGTCTGCGTTTCAATTGGTTGCCCAGGACCACAAAGTTAGGCATAGTGATTATTTGTGATTAATCACAGCGCTAGAGTGTGATTAATAAATTTAAATAAAACATTTTAATCGATTGTCACCTCTATGTGTGTACACACACACACACATATATCTATGTATTCCCCACCCCTCTTAAATTTTTACTGGCCTCGTTTGGCCACCCCAATGGAAATTTTCTAGGAGCGCTACTGCTAACATACCATAAAACAATAAAGCATTCAGCGAGAGCATTTAACCCTGAAGGTCACTGAAATGACCACAATGACAAGTTGGTTGAAATGGGGCAAAATGAGAGTAATCACCAAAGATGCCCCCCCTGCTGGGACATTTTAATGGTCTATCAGGCAGACGCACTGCTGATCATTCCAACGTGACAAAATATCCATAAACAAGGACACTTGATTAGGCCTTTGCTTCAGCGGCTCCCTGAGTAATGGGCGGCTTTGGTGATGAAAGCCTTGTTGGGTTGACATCTAAGACTGCCGGAGCGTCACCAACACGTTGTCAGGGGGTGAGGAGGTGACTTTCTGGAGGACAAGCCGCAGCCCGTCCTTTGTTTTAATGAGAAAATCTCTTCAGGAGGCTTTTCTCAATGTGTGATCGGCGCCTCGGAGCACATGACTGGCATACTGCTGCACGGCAGGATTGAATTAAAGAGAATGATTCATGGCACACAACGATTTTAATGCAATATATCAGCAGTGTAAAAATAGAAAGATTATACACCATCGTCTGTGTTAACCTCAAGAGATTGATATCGACCATTGGTTACGTGACGTCAGGCTCTCCGGAACTCTGTCCGCTCCGCCGTGACGGATGTCGAAGCAACCTATGCGCCTCCTGTAAAGCTTGTCAAAAAAACATTTTTAAAGTGAAATCAATTTTACTTAGTTGATTTCACTTTAAAAATTATCTTCAGATGCTCTGCAGTCAGCTGCACAAACAAGGACGCAAACTAAACTCGTCGTTTTGTTGTATAACTATTAATGGGGAAAAATACGGCGGCAAAAAATGGCAGCCATCAATAACAATGACTGCCTCGATGTAATCGTGTAATCGTGCCTACCTTGCAAAGCACATTTTACAAGATAAGAAGACTAACGTTCATATACTTTATATGTAAGTATGATTAGAAAGATGCCAAATATTGCATCATGATGCCCCACGGTCATGTAGCCTAGCATGTACGGAAAAAACTAGTTAGCATCTCGTCTTTTGTACGTTTTTAAGGTTGCTCCGGTGTAAAGGGGATTTCTGCTTTTGAAACGGTGGCATAAATCATGTGGTGTGAATTCAGCCAAAGTCTGCAATTTGACCAACACATCAGGAGGGAGGAGGTTAGGGTCGGTTTCTAAGCTAGCTGTTAACTTTCATAAATATCGGCGTTTGAGAGCCCAAACTAGGTGTGTTACATTCAGACAATTTAGCTTGACTTAAAAAAGTAGACGCCACAGCTAAATTGGCAAAAACAACTTTTGGGGGAAACAATTTCACTCGCTCTGTTCAATACTACTGACCCTCACTTCCAATGCCTGTCATGGCGCCTCGAGTGACAAAGTGACGTCGTTGCAAAGGGTCAATAAATAGTTCTCATGGGACATCACCCTTTTGTGAGCTTAGTAACTGGCAGCCATCTTGGCAGGCAGTTGCTATGACAATAAATAAGACACAAGCTTAGAGCTAGCTCTCGCCTCTTTCCTATGTAACGTATATACCGTATGAGTGCATTATTCCTCTAGCACAACTTTTGAGTACTTACTCACATGGTTGTAATACTACGGTAAATATATTTACAGTACTACTTACTACCAAACTAAAAAATTAGCTTAGCTAATGTAACTTTTATCTATAAGCTAAGATGGACATGTAGCCTACGTGCATGTTGCTACATCTACTTATTCTGCCAATCCCCAGGACCTTAAGCTAAGCCTATAGTTGACACACTGAACTGGGCAAGAGGGGTTGCGTGCCAATTGGGCCGTCCCTGTACCTGCCATATCCCATTATTTCCAAATTATGAACGTGCACCTCAAAATTTTTTTAACTTTTTACATTTGTTAACATAAAAACACAGTGGGTTGCTGGTGCACAGCCTTAGCGTTCCTACCACCGGCCTTAGAATGTTTTCTAAACTCTTCAGTGAAAAACTTAAGAGTTTAGAAAAGTCATCAGTCATCGACTTGTTGGGACTTTGAATCAGGTTACTTTTGCTTTGTTGTGCAAAAGTACCCCTTAACCCGTATACTGGTTTTTACATCTACAAATAAAATGCTCCATATCCTACCGGAAGACCTTCCTCTCCATGCTGTTGCATCTTTTTGTTTGGCTTTGTCGCCTGAAAAATGACATCCATATCTAAAGTCTTTATTTTCGTCAGTTTTACCTTTGCTCGCCGAGTAAGTTTGTCCCAAGACTAGAATCCGAACAGGAAACTTAAAATAAAAATCAATCACTGATCATTGTTTCACTGCTGCTCGCAATATATAACTGCGCCCAATGCGTCCTATTCCCTGTGGTCCATCAGTGGTATGAGAACCTGACAACTGAGCTTTGAGGAGGCGGCGTGAACGTGACCGAGGTACTCAGCAGCCGGTTTCTCTGTAGGGTCTTGGAGAACACTTGACCTTCCTTGTTGTGCTGGCAGAGGATGAGGACATTGTGTAATCCAATGGGATTTTGATACATCGCACTGCTGCTTTCTCTTCGTCTTTATGTAATTACCAATAGAAACACGAAAAGATGCTATTGAAGAGGACTGAGGATACAGAGAGTCTGGGCACCGATTCAAAACAGTCTTTGTCTGTGTCAGACTATTTTAAAAATATCAAATGTATGTGAAACCAAAAAGTTTGGGTGAAAACATATTTTGCTTTATGTTTCTAAAAGTAAAACTAGACACTAATTTTGTTCGATTAGTTGCGGGGACCAATGGGGACTGGTGGTGGATTTCTCTGCAGATGAAGTAAAAGCAGATCAAACTCCCCAACAATGCAGATTCACCCTATCGAAGAAATAATAAATCCTTCATTCCAACAAAAGTGGTTCCTAAGAGTTGAGTTTTTTTTTGTTGTTTATGTCAATATTTGGATCGGTCTTCACAAGGCGAACAGGTGAGAGAAATTTGAGCCTTTTTGGCAGCTTTGGTTTATTCTCGATCAGTTATTGTTTTTTCTCCTTTTATTTATATAGCAGACGATTGAAATAAAAATTAATTTTGTCAAAATCCATACAATCACAATACTGTCTCTACTATAGTGTAGTGTCAGAGGGTGGTAACTCCAAAACTTTTAAAAAATATTCTAACGTCCTATGACCGCAGGTAACCCAAGGAGTTTGCTGAAGGAAAAAAAAAAAGTTTGAACATTTGGGTCAAACGTGAGACGTGAGTCGCATCCAAAGCAACACAAATCCTCTGAAACTGGCCTTGATGTAAACCCAGCTGACTCAGATCAATATGTTTCATCAAACCCTCCATCAACCCACCAAAACATCCAGAAGAATGATAAATAATAAATGAAGAATGAAGAAAAAAAAAACAACAAAAAAAAAGACAACTATGTGAGATGTTGCAGGTTTGGGGTCCGGGTCCATCATAAGCTTTTATTGTTGGTTATTTTGATTTGCAAGTTTTCATCAGATGTTACCGGATTTATTTTGTCCATACGTCTGGACTGTAAAACTTCTCAAAATGAACAAAATGTTGCTCACGCAAACATTAGAAACATTCAGCTTCTATGCACCACAAATCTGGAACAAACTTCCAGAAAACTGTAAAACAGCCGAAACATTGAGTTCCGATAATTACTGGAAAATTGATAAACATATTTGAATGATTTTGATGATGGCATTTGACAAAACGTTAGGTCCGTCGCTGGTTTCTCGATTGATGACTTTAATACGTCTTTATGACTTTTTTTTAAATGTGTGTTTTTATGATGTAAAACACTTTGAACTGCTGAAATGAACAAAACACAAAAACGTCATTAGCTGTTAAAAATAACGTTGCTTCTCTTTTTTTAAAGCTACATTTTGCTAAAACGGTCTCTGTCCTTGGTGCTGATCCGAGGTTGGTTTTCTGCAGAGAAGATCCCCATCTTTCCGTGCTTTCCTCACGTGCGCGCGACACGGGGCCGCGCGTGCACGTATACACCGCGTCTCTCTCTCTGCGTTCAGGGCTGCCGCCGCTTAAATATTAATTCGCTGCACCTCAAAGGCTCTTCTGCCTCCCAACTCCACCTGAACCCAGACGCAGCAGCGCCTCCGCGCGGTGGGAGCAAACATCAGCAAAAAGAGACGCCACCAGGCACCTTCAGGTCCAACGTTTTGGCTGCGCGTGTGTTTTGAGATCTTTCACGTGTGGAACGTTCTGCCAATAAAACACCCCGACAGGAGAGCGGCAGTGAAATGGTTCAGACGGTCTCTCAGCCCACAGAGCGCGTCCCTGCTGCGCTCTTTAACGATCGCCGGTGAAGTCTGCGCGCTTTGAAACGTGCGCCGGGATCCCACAGTGAATAAATGAACAAATATATAATAATGGTCGCAACAGGCGGGTGAGATACCCAGCAAAAAAAAAAAAAAAAAAAAAAAAAAAAGCTGCGTTCTGCTCTGGGTTTAAATGGAAATGTAGTTCCCTTCTCTCTCTCTTTTTTTTTTTTTTTAATTATTACTGTTGTTGGCGCGTCCATTGAGGAATCCCCCGACTTTTGCAGAGGCGAGTCCCGCAGAGATGCACATTCAAAACCAAGTGACTGAAAAAGCTGCGTTCCGCTCCCGTCTCGGAGCGCGAGGAGCGTTTGGATTGAAGTTGGTGATGGAGGGAACGCCAAGAGGCTCGCGATGAGGAGCCCTTTTCTGACATTCTGATTTTTGTTATTTCCTCTCCTTTTTTTTTTTTTTTTTCATTGTATTTGTTTTGCGCCGATCAGCCACCCCGAGACGCGTGTGTTCGAGCTCCCCGATCTCTGCGGGCGCAGCGCGTCAGCCCCGCGCCGGCCGATGGAGCCGCCTCTGTTCAACTTGGACGCGCTTCTCTCCTTCGGTCTCATCACTTAAGTTCGCAGCGATTGCAGCGAACTGAAAGCGGATGGGGAAGGGAAGGAGGAAACGCGGTAACCGACGTTCACGGCTTCAAGGCGCGTCGGGGTCCAGGTATTTACCCCTTCCCTCTTTTCACGGTTACGCAACAAATCTCGCCACCGAATGACTTAAAAACGATAAGGAAATCAATACTGGGGACTTTTTGAACCCTGAGGACGACTTCGGTTGTGATTGTGTTTTTTATTGTTGTTTTGTTTTTGAAAGCAAAGCGGTTGGAATATCGAGCCTGATCATGGGGGAGACGCAGCGTTCGGGCTCTGGAGTTACAGCGAAGAATTTGGAAAGTGGCGCTCACGTTTGAGGATTACCAGGCGTTTTTTTTTTTTTTTTAAACTATCTTTCTTATCCTGCACAACTCAGACGTCCAGTTTGATGTCTGAACAGGTAAGAGAAACCAGCGCGTCCGTCTGTCGTTTCCTGTTGCTTGCATTCGGATCGCAGTGGAACAAGAGTTCAGCTTTTAAAACACTCCAGAAATCAAATCCGGCCAATGTTAATAATTAAAAATAAAATAAAATAAAAAACACTTCCGATTCATATGAGTCTGGTGCCTGTACCTCAGAGGCCTTGTAAATTTTGGGGACATTACATCACTTTTTAACATCAGCGTGACATTTATTTATTTATTTATTTATTTATTTATTTATTTATTTACTTACTTACTTATTTATAATTTTAGCCGAATGAACTGCTTCATTACAGATATTGAATTTGAGTTATGAGACATTAAAACTCAAATTGATGTATCTAATTAACAGACCCGTTAATTAACTCTTTCTTTGAGTATAAAGCAGACTCAGTAGCTACATGGTGTTCACGTTTCGAGCCGCAGATCAAATGGAATGGCAAATTGTGTCACTGCTTTCAGCCTCGATTTTAAAATACACAGGAATCTCGCTCAACAAAGCGCAGTTTCAGCTGTTTTTGTTGTCGCCAATGTTCCGGTTCTGACGGTTCGATGTTTGAATCGTCTGAGAAACGAGCATCGTTTAATGATAGAATATGTTCAATTCGTTTATTCTTCCTACGTGATGCAAAAACGGTTGTGGACTGGTTGTGCAGAAGGAAAATACCTGTTAGGACCTCTCTGTCTGGGTTAACTTATGGCAAAAAAAAAAAAAAGAAAAAAAAAAAATTGCATTCAGGCAGAAGGGGGCGCTCTTTCAGCTGAAACTATATGTTTTGTTATTAGGAGAAAAAAAATCTCAAGTTTATGAAAGGTTAGAAATAAGATCCGTTATCTACAAGGCATTTCTATATCAGGATATAAACAAGTATTTTAGGTTCAATGTGTACTGAATATATGAGTCAATGTTCCATTTATTGTGGTTCAAATGCATTTCTAAACAATTGGGTTTTTAGCCTTGATTTAAAGAAGCTCAGTGTTTCAGCTGTTCTGCAGTTTTCTGGGTGTTTTTATTTTCTAGGTTTGTGGTGTATAGAAGCTAAATGCTGCTTCTTAATGTTTGGTTCTGGTTCTGGGGATGAAAGACATCTCTTCTGTCTTTCACTTCTCAGGCACTTTTAGAGACTGTTTAGGATGGAGGGAACTGCCACATTTTCTTTGTGACAAGTGATGTCATATTCAAGTCACCTCTGAGGGAATTCAACCTCTGTTTGCAAGACAGATGGCGCATCAAGCACCTGACAATATGTAAAATTGACTTTTCTGAGCTTTACATCATGATGTTAGTCTCATCAAAAACATTTCTGGGCGGTTGCTTTAATTCTTTCATGCATGTTTGAGAAATCCTTTAACCATTCAGTTGTGCAAATCGCCAGGGTAGACATAGCTCCGCCTTCAACAACAAACATCCTCCTCAGAGCTGAAGTTTATAAGCTTCGGCCTCACAGAGCAGCGCTCCTCTACAACTCCCCACTTGGCTCCTTCAGACTAGCCAGCAGCAATTTGCAAACACCTGGTAGAACTGAACATCAGAGCTCACTATAGGAGGTGCTTCTCAGTGTAACGCTGGGGGGAAAAAAAGAAGGAGGAGCCATGTTGTAATGACCTCCTGAAGGTGGAGCTTTGGAAAGACCAGGCGTTTCTTAAAGAGACAGCAGTCCAATTTGAAGGCGTTAATTTAAGAAATCAAGTTTTTTTTAAAGTTATATTTCATATACACTGCAAAACTGAAGTGTATATAGCTACTTGATTGTGCTATAAAATGACAACGTCCTGCTAGAAAATACGTAATACTTCCCCTTTAAAAACTTAAAGAAATTTGCTATCTTATTTCAGCATGTATTTTCTTTGCATTTTAGTTGTAGTTTAGACAAAGCTGAATAACTATTTGCTGGAAAGCCAAATGATTTTGTCATAGTTTAGTTTTCCTAAAATTGTTCAACATATGCTCTCTCTGTGTTGTGCCAATTCTTTTTTCTGGAGAACAGTAGGAGAAATCTTTTCTGCTTCATAAAACTAAACTAATATTTTGACAGAGGACCTAAGTCAGTTCCCAGTTGGTTGCCGTTTTTTTCTCCTTTTTATTGTTGTTGCTGTGTCTGCCTTCTACAGTGAAGGAAAGGCTAGGTGTAAAACAGTATTTTGTGATTATTCACTGAGCTTGCTTGACACTGAGCATCACTGTCTGGTAACTAAAACCCCCGGTTTTGTCCAATATGTCCAACTCTTGAACACTGCCACAGTTCACGAGATGAATCTCTGAACTTCGATTGAGAATACCACTGAGCAAAACCAGTGTGCAAACACCAGGCAGTTTATTTATTTATTTTTTTTGAGTTTATGTCTGGGATCATTTCAAACCAGATCGCACCTCACTGGATGAGGTTACTCTGATTACGCTTTTGCTGAAAGCACTTCTCTGGGTGTCGAGATAATTACCACAATCAACCAGTACAATGGAACCAGACTGCTGATTTCATTGTACAGGGAATCAGCAGCATCTTGACTGATGAGGCAAGCGGTTCAGACCGTCAATGTACAGCAACACAAAATCGAAACAACTATAATTGTATTTGGTTCTCGTGGGGATTATTTTGGTGTTGGGAGATTGTAATTCTGGCTGTAGATTTGTTTTTATCTGGATGCTCATTATGAGATACGGACGCAGGAAAACATCCATTCCTCTTTCCTGGCTCTAAGAATGCATAATCTATTAGGATATTGGTATCGGCCGATGTTGGGAATTTAACATATCGGTATTCGTCCGATAAGTAAAACTGCGCTGATGTTATCAATAGATGTATATCTTCATTTTTTTGCTGCTTGTATTTCAGGAATTGGGGGTTAAACGGTCCAGTCATGTGGAGTTTGTGCCATCATGTGATAACATGACTGGACAAGTGGTGTAGCAGAGGATTATTGGAGTGCTCAACTAAAGCAAAAAAGCAATGTAGCAGTGTGTTACAAGGTGTTGAAAGTGTAGGGAAACATATACAATATTATATCAAATATCAAATATAATAGCAGTATTAATATTAGATATTGATATCGGCCCAAATTTTCACATTGATTCACTCCAACTTAAAACAAGTTACAGAACTACTGGCTAATGATACCAAACTCGTGACACTGCTAAAACAGAATGGCTATTGCTTTCCTATGCAATCCCAGTCGATTCTCATCTCCCTTCAGTTCTCCATGTGGGATTTCTCCCATGGAGCTTGATTTCCCAGGAGGAAATTTTTCTTGGCCAATGAGCGAACAATGACGTTGATTTTCTGCTGTGTTTTAGAATTGTTGTTGCACTTTGGTTGTAGTTTGACAACAACAGTGGAGGAATTAACACAGACATTCAGTCCATTTTGGCCACGCCTCCAAATATTGAGCAAAGTCGGAGCAAGAGAAATGTGTAAGACATTTTGCTGCTGATAAACATTTTGACTCAGCACTACAGTATGGGATGATTGTTTAGAGGGCATGCGATTTTCTGTAAGCTAATTAGCACAGCTTCCTGCAAAGAAAGCTATGCTAAAAAAATGGAGGAGCACAGTCCACACGCAGCAACACACATATGATAATAGGCTATGACATCGCTTTTCTGAAGGAGAATGAGCATTTGGGAAAGCAATAGTGAAACTGTGAGAATAGGAACAAACAATTCTTCAAGGTCAGGTCTCCTCACACAGCAACACACACGCGTACATGCATTTTGTTGGAGAAGAATCCAGTTCTCCGCAGAATGAACTTTGCCAAGGTGGCCTCTAGAGGATGGTGGGGGTCTCAAGCCTCTGGCCATGAGATAATCACATTCAGAGAGCGACCGCTGGTGTCCATCTCATCCATTTCTTGAAGGAAGTCCATGATACCGAACTTTGTTTTAAGTTTCTTTTTTTAAGATGTAATAATAATACAGTGATCCATGTGGCCTTGACAGTTGTTAATATTCTATATCGATTTAGATGGACTTGGTGCAGCAAAGTTGCCCTGCAGCACGACAGTCCTGGATTCTGACTCCTGCAGCATGGAGTTTTCTTCTTTTGAATGAATGGGTCCCTTCCAGCTACTGCAGCTTCACCCCAATAGTCCAAAAATGTAGATTGAATTGGCTCCTGTAAACCGACCCAGAGGAGTGCATTGTTGTTTGTCCGTGTGGGTCTCTGGGTTGCCTTGTAATAAACTGGCAGATATTGTCTGGAGTCATTACATGCTAAAAATGTAGCATAAGTGTTTTTGTCTCCAAGTTTTGATGATTGTGGCTTCGATGTAACAAAAATCCAACATTCGGTTTCTGAGAGAATATTGCCGAAAGCTACTGGGAGCATTATGCAAAACTGAGGTTTGTGTCATGTGATAATTTTATTCCTTCATCAAAACCACACCTGGAGTGTGGCCTTGATTCTTTCATGCATGTTTGAAAAAAAATCCTTAAATCTCCATGGCAACCATTTAGCTGTGCAAAACGCCTGGGTGGACCTCGCTCTGCCTTTGAGGCACCTCTCCTCCTCTCTAAGCTTCTGAGCTTTTGAATTACAGGGCTGCCGTCCCCAGCGACTTTCTCACTCAGCTCCTTCAGACTAGCCAGCAGCAATTAGCAAACACCTGATGGAACTACATATCTACCGAGCTCATTGTACGAGCTACTTCTCGGTTCTACGCAGGTAAAAATGTTGTTAAAGGGTTAATAGAGGAGCCATGTTGTGATGACTTCCTGAAGGCAGAGTGTCAGAGATAGCAAGAGCATCTTAAAGGGACAGTGGCCAAATTTCAAGGTGTTAAAGATCGCAGTCCAATTTCTATTACATCATATTAGATATATAAACCATTTTTTTAACAACTGAAGATAACATAATTATTTGATTGTGCTATAAAATTGCACTATGTGCTTGGAAAATACATAATGCTGGCATTTAAAACCAATTAAAACAAAGCAATGATTTTTTTTTAATACAGGAATGTTGGCCTAATTAAAACAAAGCCCATGTACTGTATACTATACAAACTCAATGCTTGTTCAGGATCCTTTGGTCTGAATTACTGCATCACTGTGTCATGGAGGTGATCAGCCTGACGAACCCCATGTTGCTTTAGAAGGAGCCTTCTGAATCTGGTGCTTTTCATATTCCTCTTTATCATCCCCTGTCGGTTCTCTATGGTGGTCGGGTGAGTGTAGTTTGTTGGCCAATCAAAAACATTGATACTATGGTCATTACATCAGTTGTTGGTGTTTTTGGGAATGTGGGTAGGTGCTAGGATTGTTACGATCCAATGTTGATATCAGAAATCAGTTCGAAAAATATATCGGATTAAATCAACCTGCATCTAAAATCTCCAATGATAGAATTTTAACAGAAGCAGTCCGCTCCATCAATTGCTGCACCTCAGCATTTCTATCCAGCAGCACTTGTATCCCGCACTCACGCATTGGTTAATAATAGATGGGTCAGTTGTCCTCATGTATGAGAACAACTTGTCCAGTTAAGACGCTCCTGATGTTGCTTAAAGTTCAGTAGTGTCTTAACATAAGCAGCCCATCTTAAACCATGGACTCCAGCTTCCTGTGACGATATTTGGTGGTACTATTGTGATAACGATAAAAGTGACAATAAGAACTGTGTATTGCATGACACAACCCAGAGAACTCTCTTGAAAAACATAAACATTTTAAATATGCTTCTTTAGGACACTAATTGTATAACCAAGTGTGATTTCTATCACTGAACTGCACATAAGAGATGCAATTGAACTATATTTTCAAACTTATTGACGCAAATAGTGGAGAAAAATGGTAAAAAAATAACCATCTTAATAATCTAGAGAGTTTTGGGGTCGGGTTACACATTAATAGCAATTTATTGCGACAACAATAAATCAGAATTATTATCATGATAAATGATGAACGATGCCCCCCTAACTGTAGTAACACTTCCACCTTTCCTCTAAACTCTGTAAAGGGTTTTGCTTCACAAACCTTTCAAGACTTCTTTGCCGAACCTGGTTAAAGTCAGGTTGTTTCAAGTTTTTTTCACACAAGCAAAGAAATACTGGAATAAAAATAAAGTGAAAGGACATACATTTGAATTCATAAGCAGATTTTTATTACAAATTACACCAACAAGTTATCATTCTAGGACATTGCACAGATTTACTTTTATTAAACATTACATCAAATATTCTCTCCAGTGGCCGCAGTCTTTAGAACAGTTCCGGCCCGTTTATGACGGAGGCCGTTCATGCTCTCGCTGTAGTTTGTCAGAACATATTTAATCTCTCTCCATATTAACGCCTGGAGCTCTGTGAGGTATCACGGGAGAAGGAAATCTGCTTCGACTCTCTGGGCCACCGACACGCACATAAAGATTTTATGATGTTGAGATTTGGCGAGGTCAAGCTCGGCGTTTAACCCCATCATGGTGGTCATGAAACAACAACATTTCTTTCAGAGCGTGCGCTCTGGGCAATGAGCCGTAAAGTGGGATCAGGGAGCCGTGTTAACCTCCTGCGTCTTGAATTATATATAAAGCGACCTCGCCACATTTTTGCGGCCTGGTGACTGGAGACAGCTGGGTAGCAGTAACCGTTTGCTGTGAGTCGAAGAAACCCTCTGGCTGTTTCTAGAAGTAAATTTGGGAAGATCTGGGTGTAAAGATAAAAGAGAATCACATTACTTTTTATATAACTAAGGGCGGTGTGTCATTTTGCCTCTGATTGAGGGTCCTGGGATGAACATGCTCTTTGGGAGAACCTTGACAGATTTGTCAAGACGTCTGTCTCGGAAGTGATGATTTACTTCATTAATTCCCTTTTTCGAGCCAGTGAGTTATACTTTGTGTCTTTCTTTTTGTGTGTGTGCGCGTGTGAATCCTCCATCTGTTCCCGTCTGTGTCTTTTGACTCGCAGCTCTGGTTTTCTCTCCGTAAAAGGGCCGCTTTGTTAAATAAATTAGCAGTTTCTGTGACAGATGCACCTTCACTTTGAGTGCCAGCTACTTTTTTTACATTTAATACATTTTTTTATTTATTTTTTGGCCTCTCTCACCTGGAGGTCTTTGTAAACGCTTGAAAATTTATGAGGAGTAATTGTCAGGCCTGATTAAAGGCTGCCACGTTCTGCGAGTTGGCATTTTGACAAGCAGATGTTGACTTCTAAAACCGAATTCACACTTTTGAACATATTAATATCCCCCCCAAGAAAACCAATTCAGAGAAATTTGATGCATGTAAACATGTTTTTATAACACATACAGCACTGTGACATTTCTTCTGTTCTTGGTTTTGATTTTAAGCAAACTCAACAAACATTAATAACCCGGGTTAACACAAAATGTCCCCAAATGATGATTTTGGGGTAAAAATAAAGAAGCTGCACACACAAACCTGGCCATGTGTGAAATATTTATGAATTAACAGTAATTAACCTGTTCAGTTTCAACTGTCTGACAACATGAAGCTTGTTAAAATATCTGAAAAATCAAAACCTTTTGTCCCACATTGAGCAGGGAAATGCGTTCATTTTGTTTCATTCATTACATAGATTTAAACGCGTTCCAGGCGGAACCTTTATATTAGCATGTTTATGGTACGCACCTAAATCTGATGCGCATGCAACAACAAACAGTAGCACTTTACACCAATCTGATGGTTTAATTATCTAAATAAAAGACTAAAAACTTTAGATATGTTTGTTTTGGATGAAAAGTGTTGCTTATTTTATTACAAAGTTTTTGATTATAGCAAAGATTTACTATAAACCCTGCTACTAACTTGATTAAAATGTTTTAATGCAGTCGCCGGTTGTAGCAGGTTATAGTTGCCGTAGTTACGGTCAGTGTGAGTTCTAAAGTGAAAACCACTTTAGAAAAAAAGATTTAAAAAAAATATCACAACTGACAAAAAGTTCACAAAACTTTTTTCCAAAAATATTGTGAATTGATGAGATAAAAGCGGATTTATTTTTTTGGAATACATGTGATCGGTTACGTCTGGCAGAAAACTAACAAGGCATTTTACTTAAAGAATAACCATAACTAAAGTCATTTAAGGTTCTCATAGTGCACAGCTTAGTGCACTATGAGAATATTAAAATATTGTTTGTATTTAGTCAGGTTGTTTTTGACCAATTTTTCTCCCACCATTCAAAACCTTTAACTGTGACAAAGAGTAACAAAAATAATCTTAAGGTGTATATTTTTGCATATTTTTATTCATGACCTTCCAAGCTCTTACATATCATAAGTGCTGCTAGAATGCCTATGAAACATAAAATGTAGCTTTTAGCTAGTTACTGATTGGTGTAAAAAAAAGAAGAAGAAATCCAGAAACATCGGTGCGTCAACGTTTGTCCTACTACATAGCAATTGGAAATAAAAACTCCTCGAGAGTTTCTAGTTGTGATTCTCCAAAGCAACACAATTATTGCCGCAACAACAATGGAGTCCAATGAAAGAAAAGAGAATATTTTCTTGCCTATTGATCGACTGGAATCGCCTCAAAATGAGAGTCATGGAGCCACAGCTGAGTAAAACACTCCAACTGCTTCATTGGTGAATCGACCATTTGGGCAGCCTTGTCCAAGCAGCTTGTCATTTCCTCCCACAACTCGTCAGGCATGCCAGCAACACCCACAGACATACCTCAGTTTTATGGTTAATCACCACTTGTTCATCAGAGTCTTTCAAAGCAGCCGTCAAAGTAGCTCAAAAAAAAAAAAACAAAAAAAAAAATCAACATTAACTTGCTACAGGTTTGGTGGGAAATATTGACACTGTTTCAAGGGGAGTGTCTCAGAAACGGAAAAGTGTGGTGCAGTTGAAAGGTCGAAGGTGAAATTATGTCGCATTTGGTTGCAGCGTTCTGCAGCCAAACGGGTGAATCTGTAATAAAGATATCAAAAAAGCTGAGAAAAAGCCAGGCGTTGGCAAATGAGGGGGTGTCTGCTGTACTTTAGGTTTTGTTCTAATTTATTTTTCTGATTTTATTGGATTCACCTCATTTGCAATGTAATGGGAAGACTAAAACCTGGCATGTAAGAATATTAAAATTGATGCTGTCTTGTTGAATTTGACATTTCTGGAATCACATTAACTGCAAAGGGGAGCATTTCTGTCCGAACAGACGCATTTTCCAAGATTCAGAGCTTCCGCCTCACAGAGCAGCCGTCCCCCACTCAGCTCCTCAGACTAGCCAGCAGGAATTAGCAAACAACTGGTGGAACTGAGTACAGAGGAGCCGTGTTGTGGTGATTTCCTGAAGGAGGAGTTTCGGAGAGAGCAGAAGTTTCTTAAAGACACAGAGCTCCAATTTGATGGTGTTAAATCAGGAAGGAAGATTTCTTTCAAGTCGTATTTGATATATGTATAATTTTTATCACAACTTATATTGACACTTGGATTATTCTATTAAATGGCACTTTGTGCCTGGAAAACAAAAAATATCACCCCCTTTAATGATTTGGTGCTAGATGAAAGGAACATTTTGTTGTGGTGTGGACTGCATTTCACCATTTCTGATTCATAATCGTTCACATATAGTTGGACTTTGTTGGGGGTGTGGACTTGTGTTTGTTATCCTGGGGCAATAGCAGAGGGGCTTTGCCTTCCAGTGAACTAATTACCTTAGACCAAACACACTTTGACAACATCACCAGGATTTGAGACAGAAAAAAAAAACAAAACCCTGAAATAGTTGTAATTCCTCTTTATTCTGGCTGCTAGCGTCTGGTTGTCAGTTGTTTACAATTTTGGAAAAAAATATTGTTGGTATTGCTTCTTGAAGTAAAATATAGAAGTAAAACCACACAGTGAATATAGCTTCTCAGGTTTGATATTTTTCAATATATAATCTGCAATTACTCAATCTTTCAGTAGAAAATAAACGTGCACTGGAATCATATTTGGACACGAGGCTGAGGAGGAGGAAACGGTTTCCTTTATTTCTTTGTAGGCGCCCCCAGGCTACTTTCACTGATGTTGCACTTAAGCGACTTCCACATCGGCTTCAGTCTCAGGTTAGTTGTTTCCTTTTAGATCAAGCATAACGGGTGATTCATGAGTCAATCCCATCGTCTGATGGCTTGGAAGCAATAAATTGAAGGGACTTATAACTCACCACAAGCGTGATAACCAATTTTTAGAGACCTTGATGACACACGCACACAGAGTCCGCTCATGAGGCGAGGCCATAATGCTGGTTTTATGTGTCAGCTTGGTGGCCCAGTAAAATCCAGCGCCTCTGCAGTCAACAAACCTAAGGGGAGAATATGTTCGGCAACAATTTTGGATGACAAATTGTCGGGGCTTTCTGGTGCACAATGGAGAACTCTGAGCACGACGACAACAAGCGACTCTGGCCACAAACAGCCCTCAATCACCGCAGACTCACTGGAATCAATATGTTCTCATAACTCAGGGCCCCTGACCCTGACCACAGATTATTATTTGCCTCTGGAGACGTACACACACGCGCACAAGCACATATTTATATATACTGAGATGCAGGCATTCTTCCGCATGCAAAGCTATTTTCTGTACTAATTGTGAGCCATATCAAAAGCCTTCAGTATAATTTAAACAGATACCGCCTGGACAAACAATACTAATTGAAAAAAAACATTCAACTAATTTTTATGCCTGTGACGGACTTCATAAGCAGATGTGATTTAAAGTACTTAAAGAGAAATATTGATAAAGATCAGTATTTAAAAGAAAAAAAAATCAAGACCATGTTCTGTTCAATAAGATGATAGCAATGGGGTTTTAGGCTGGTGATAAAATGTATGAAAAAATGATCAGTCAGTAAAGTTCTGTTGTCTGTTCATATGTGTTTGTATTAGTTTTAACAGAAATAAATATGCAAAATAAAAAAAATAGTTAAAAAAAAATAAATTGAAGTTGGTAATACAGTAAAAACTCCAAATTGGAAGATTTATTACTATGTAATAATGCGCTAATCACAGTAAGTACATGTGTAATAACTATAGCAATGGAACTAGCAATGGAACTAGCAGTGGAGCTAGCAATGTAGCTAACAGTGGAGCTAGCAATGGAGCTAGCAATGGAGCTGTCTTCTTTGCTTCCTTTATCTAACTGTGACATGATAAAGTCACAGTTGAATGGCATTAAATTCAAACTTTCTTTTTAACAATGTTCCACGGTTTTAAGAAGTTAATTATCAGTCAGTTCAGTAAAGTAATGAAGTGACGTTTTATTGTTTATGTAAACAATACTGAAACACACACTTTGTCTCAGTTTGTGTATAATAATCATAAACCCTGCCTATTAAGTCTGAAATGAACCAGTTTTTATTTGTTACTGTAACATACGACCAAAATTAAGATACCAAAATTTAGGTTATATGCTAATATTAGCATATAACCCTGATTTTATTCTACAGTTATTACCTTGTTATTGTCTCATTGACGACCACATATCTGCATAATAGGTTTAATAAACACTTGATTCTGTACAATTACAGCCACAAGATACTTACCCAATTATTAGTGAGGTCCAGAGATTATTATCTGTATCATTAGTGAGCTGTAACAGGTGGTAACACACACACACACACGCCTACGCACAAAAACTTTATGACGGTGAAAACTACATTCTATTTTCAACACCTGTTTGAGAAATATTCATATCCCAGGTGCTTAACCTTTTTTTTTTCTGCAAAACCCACAAATGGTAATCCAGCAGTGTGTGTTGTATTTGCTACCAGGTCAGGTGGCGCGCAGGAGGGGAAATTAGTATATTCCACAGAAATTGGGATCAAAAATGACGTTTATGCAAATGTGATTAAAGAAGGAAAGCTCTGACATTTATGCTCCAACGCCAAAGGAGTAATCACTTATAAAATTGAATATTTGTCTCTGATTTGATCCTTAATCACTTTCATTGATTGGAGCTGTTAATCTGCGTGTGCGTGCGTGAGTGTGTGCGTAAGTCTCTTGAGGGCTCCTGCAAGCTAATTGATTGAAAACACCAAAGCAATGAGATTGTTAGCCACACGATGCAGCTCGCAGAAGCATCTATTTTTCTCAGTCTCCGTCTGTCTTTTAAATCAGATCCACTTGTTTGCTGTCATTTATTTATTATACCACATTATTATTATTATTATTTTTACCATTATCCATTTTAAAATACAGTTTGGAACAAACACTCCCCCCCTTTCTACAGAGGATTGCTTTTTTTGGGAAAGTAGAACAGTGGGATGTAGAGGGTGTGCATCAATTCATCCTTCATTAATATGCATAAAAGTTAAGATATTTTTTGCCATCTTTAAACAGTCACATGCTAACAATGCCATGCACATAAAAACAGGGTTCCCATAATGCAGACATACGCCTGTGGATAAATACATTTTGAATTTATTTGGCTACATGTATAAAATGAAACAATAAGACAAAAATGTCAACAGCTTTCTTAAAAAAAAAGAAAAAGCATAAATCCTGACTTTCTAATTTTGCAGACGTTAGACACCATGCATTTTTTAAAGACACAAATAGGGTTTTTTCTTTGCTGCATTGAAACATAGATATAAAATGAAAGAATTTCATTAGACAACATTGGCATCTGCAGCTGCCGCTGCAGGTAGTAATGCTGAAATGACCCAGGAGAGACGCTAACGCGTTCTTTGCTAACGCTTGTTTCATTGTGGCGTATGAAAATAAAAGATGCCAGAGATTATCTTTGAAGTTTGACGCCTCCCCTATGATGCAACACGGGGAGAAGGCAGTGCAACCCGGAGGCGCCGGTCTTGTTCCGCAACAGAATCGCTGACATGTAAATGTGGATTATTATCAAGATACAAAGTTGCTGTTAAATCCACGCGAATGCATTCGTGTTCTACACATACAGTCTATACGTTTCCTCTGGTGCCCATGAACACAACTTGTAGACTCACATCCCCCTTTTTGCCAATGACTGCTCTCAATTTCGACACAGCAAACCATCATTAGCCCAGACTTTGAAGTGCTCATCCTTTCTCCTGTTCATTCAGACTTACCAAGAGCTTGTTGACCGTCTCTGCTTCATGAAACCAGCGGCTTTACATCAATGCAGGTAAGCAAAACCGGAAACTTTGTAATAAAATTGATCCTTTCGGGATGAAAGACGAGGATCTGGAGGTTCCTGTTGGGCAGGGCCTGCTCGGGTCAAAGCTCATGTCAGGGAAACTCCCACAGACTAGCAGCTGCAAGACATGATGTCATGGTTCAATGTTAAGTGAACTGTGGGTGGAATCATATAATGCTCATTTTCCAAACACCTTTTGGAAGTCTGTAAAAATGTTCATTTTTCCACCTTAAATGCGACAAATATCCTGGACAAAACAACTAAGAAATAAGCTAATCTGCAAAAAAAACACATATTAGCTCAGTTAACCTGTTTGCATGTGTGCACAGCCCTCATTTAACTATTATTATTATTATTATTATTATTATTATTTTTGAAAGCAACTTTTGATTCAATTTCAGCTGTTCACTCTCTCTAATTCCTAACTTGCAATCAGTTCAACTTTTGTGGGATTTTCTGTCGAAGCTGGTTTGTTTGGAAGCTTTGGCTAAAGTTACCAAATAATTCATAATTCAGTGACATTACATGAAGCGCATATTTAAGATATTATTAAATATTTGGAGGATGACTCAGTATCATGTGAAGCTAAAACGCCAGGACTGCAAGAGCAGCAACTTGCTGTTTCACATTCACCTTTCCTGCCTGCACTAAGTGGTCACTAAAGGAATTTCACATTATTGTCGTCCGGTAGAAAAACATTATCTCCAGAGGCTCCTGTTATTACATCTGGAGAACTTAACAAGGTTAACATGATCAGAGCTGCTCCAATCTACAGCTAATCACTGCTCTGTCCTCACGCTGCCATCCCAGTGGGAAAAGCTGGAACATGAACAAATAATGGAGGTAGTAGTCGGGTTACTGTACAGACACGTCCCAATTAAGGAACCGGTCGACGTCTGCACAGATTACGGAACAAGAACGACGCACGTTATTTCCGTTGGCGAGGAAGCATGACATGAACTCAGGAAGATGATGACAAGGCTGAATTAAGCAGAATACGACAACGTAGTACAAAAAAGAGTAAATGCCTGCCAAAAAAAACGAAGAAATGTTGAGGTTCATCTCAGACATTTTCTAGGAGAAATTTGGGAATTTCAAATGTTAAAAATGTTTGACTTTTGGAAATTTTCTGAGTCTCAAAAGTCGAAGATTTCTGACTATTTTTTTTGTTTTGTTTTTTCGAAACGCTGAAATTTCAACATTTCGTCGAAGGCCGACCCGAAGCCCGGTTCACTGCAAACTACTGAATTCTCACCTGCTTAAGAAGCAGGACTGCAGGCTGGTGTGACGACTGCAGCTCTTCTGGACCGTAAACCTCTCTAAAGGATTGAAATAGCACACGATTACTGCAACGACGTCAAATTAATTCAAGTCAATTGAAACTTGACAATTTTACTCCCACAAAATTTGCTCCCATCCGCCTTCAGTTAATCCAGATTCCCCTCTTTGTTTTGTCCTCATTCTTCTTTTCCATTTCTCCACACCTGTGGCTGATCCTTGATTGCCATCTGTTTCCACAGAGTCTAAAATGTCTGCACCGTTGTTTTGCCACCTCCCCCCGTTCTGTTTCGGAGAGGCACAGAACCACGAACGCATGAGAGGCGGTCCTGATTCCCTATCTGCTGGTGTCTCCCTTTGTTTGTGTTTATGAAGGCTCATCATTTCATGCATCCTGTTAAAGTGTTATTCCTTTTCTCTGTCTCTCTCTGCGTGTGCGTGCGTGTGTGTGTGTGTGTCAAATTTGTGTGCATCCCTGTCATTCCACACCTGGTTGTCAGAAGTGGTTACTCAATGTCTGTGGCAGGCAGCTGATAATTAAAGCAGAGCTAGATAGACAGATGAGAGGGACGCGCAATGAAAGGAAACATGTGAGCATCAAAACAAAAGAAGTACACTGTCTTCTGAGGGAGTGAGGCTTGGCGCGCTTGAGTTAAAGCGCCTTCGGTCCTAATTTTGCTCAGTTCTTGCAGAGCCGTCTAATTTAGATGCTGTTTCTCTTCCCCCCCCACCCTGTGCAAATCCACCCACCTCTGTTGGCTCACATTATCTTTTTATTTTTACTTTTGTGTTTGCGAAGCCATTGTCACACTTTTACCTGCACATTGTGAACCAAGTCAGGATTCCATGTTCTAATAGAAAAGGCAGAGAAAGAAAAAAAAAAAAAAATCTCCTTTTTTCAGGTTTGATAAGATGACGTGGAGGGAACATATTGAAGTTTGTGGGGTTAGAATTTCTCTCAGATAGGAGAAGGGCTACCAATGGATGCACCGGCTGGTGAGAAGTGAGATATTGCATTCAGCTAAACAAAGACTTTAATCTCAATGAGACCTGGATTTTTTTTTTTTTTTATCTGGGTAAATGAAGCACAATAGACAGATTGGCAGGTAGCTAGTCAGATGTATAGCCAGACAAATACGAAGACGTACAGCTAGATATCTAGACAGACTGACGGGTCGTTATAGAAAACTTTTTTTTCCAGTTTTTTCAATTTATGGCTGTCATGCAGTAAGCTAACAGTGTTAACCGCCATACCACTGTGTCAGGAATAACTTGTGACAAAAAGAAAAACCCCTGAGAAAAGTTGTGTAGGTTTGTCTGTAGCAGTTTAATGGAAATATGTCTCTAATGGTACAATCATATTCAATAAACTAAAGAGATGCATAGCGATGAGGCTTGTTGGTTGGATAAAGAATGACAACCTTTAAAAATGTATTTAACATACTTTTTGATTAAGCCCATGTTTATGCATTAAAAATGTGTTTTTGTCGGTCTGACGTAACGTTGCAATCATAAATGTCGTGTTTTCATTAGCCGTAAGTGGAAAAAATCCTCATAATTAACACCAATAAAGGCCTGAAGACATCAGCATAATCTGCAGTTGATCTACATAATGTGTTTCACTCAGTGAAACGCGTCACTGAAACAAAGTAACTTTCCAATAACGGTTCGATTTATTGAGCGGGTCGAGGCTCAACATATCTCACCTTAGAAAGCAGCTCAGTGCGAGGCTTCCTGCTCTTCGGCGGTGCGTCACAAAACCAACGTTTCACAGTGAGTGCAATAATAACGAGGAGGTTTCTGAGCGGGAAGCACTGCTTTTGGTCAGACAGGACATCTTAATTGGGAGTTTAACTGTTGCTTTCAACACACACACACACACACACGCACACACACACAGTGCATTAATAAATTACATTGAACAGATTCCTGGTGGAGCCTATTGGACGAGTGCAGCTGATCAAATTCCCACCATGCAGAACTTTGCAGTTTGGAGCAAAGTGGGAATGTCTGTGTTGGCTTCATTTGCTTAACCCAGCAATAATGAGACTTCAAGGCTGTACTGCGTTTCTGCTATTAATAATCTTCAGTTTGATGTCGGTAATTTTATGCCTACTATAGTAAACCTCAACCTTGGTGCTACTGGGCGGTTTCATTTTAAAAACACATAATCTTATCATTATGACATTATTTCTAAGAAAAAGGTTACATCTTCAGAAGTCTACTTTTGCCACAGGGTTCATCACTCTTTAATTGATCATTGAGCAAACGATCAGTTGATCGAGGGGTAAAAAAAATTATCTTAATGAAGTGTTTCGGTGGGTAGTTTTCACATTATTAGTTTTTATTTTCTTCTAATGATTCTTCAAATGCCACAACGCTCAATTTTACCTTTTCTTCCATTTCTTTTAATTTTTGACATTTAAAATTGGTGAAGCAAAAAGAAACAAAAAATGATCAGGAGAATGGCCTTATAGCATTAGTAGTTTGGTTAAGTTTCTGGACTATTTGATGTAAAGTTCTAGATAAACACAGTACAGCAAGTCACAAGTTAAATTGGCCTCATGATTATGTGATTATGTGTTTCTTTCTTTGAGAATTTCCCCATCGGTACAGAGAAACTCCCATTTGTCAGTCACGAGGTAAAAAGAGAGTCTTGTTTTATGTAAAGCATAATTTGAAATTTTATGCACACCCACATAATAATCAATGGCTTTTTGCGTAGTTCCACTCCCACAAATACTGATGCAGCAGAGCCCTAGCAGAGGCGTTTGAATGTCAAATATGATTCAATTTAATCTAGTGCAAGAACTTGCAAATGGCTCCTCAGAACTGTCAAACCATTTTCATTCCAGGATATGGATATTTTATTGAGGGAAAACAAAAGGCAAATATGCAGCCCTCTGCTTATTAGTGGTAGAAAACGAAATGCTTGAGCACAAGACGCTTTTAATTACATTTTTTATGTTTAACTTACAAAACGTAGGCAAGGTCGATGCTGACAGGGTGGAAGTTGTCAAGCTAAATGGGAACTTTAGAGGTTTGTTGTGTTTGAGAGGATTTTTCTCTGAAAAAGCAGACATGTAGGAGAATGGAAAGGCTACGGGAAAGGACTTAAAGTTTGCTCAGAAATGGGATCTGGTCACCATGGATTCCACAGAGAATATGAGGACTGAAGGTAATCGGGGCCGATGAGATTTGCCCAAGATGCCGACGAGTCTGAAAATGATTGGATTGTTGTGGTGGACATGTCTTTAATATTACAGGACTTGGAAAACACCTGTGAAGCGCCAAGCCAAGGTGGCACTCTCGACTTTTAGTAAGGGGACTTGAGATCCTTTTTCACGTGTTCTAACTTGCAATTCATTTGATTTGTGGAACATTTGCCACCTTCAGTTCAAACTAAATCTGTGCCAAATGTTTGCGAAGCAGAACTTTCCATTTGCGCTGGTATCATTTTTAAGGTTTTGCTAAACGTTTCTGGAGGTCAGCCGCAGAAACGTGCCGCCTGGATTTATGAACTCAAACAACGTTGCCGTCAGTCCAAGTTTGTGCTGCTAAGATTTTCATTTGTGCTGCTTTTGTTTTGAAGATACCCAAACTTTACCCAAATCAAGCGAAATCGGTGTCCGAAGTTTGTTCCGCCTTTCGTGCTACGCATGTGCAGAATTTTTTCGCACTAGTTAATTTCAGATTTTGCACAAAAAATGGTCAAAAGCTTTTCCACCTTTACTAATCAGCTGCCTCAGCTTTAATTGATGTCAGATTATAGTCCGTGATCTAAACACCGAGTAACAAAAAGTTGCATTTGCCGTCATAAATAAGTGTAAATATTGTAAATGTTTCCTAATTGGTACCACAAGCACTCTGATTGTTATCACAAAAAATAAAAAATAAAACAATCACGAAATGTATCACAAAATCCTGGAGGAACTGGAAAGATGTTCGATATTATTATCTCCTTTTAAGATTTCACTGATTTTTTTAAAAGTTTGTGAACACGTTTCATTAATACATTGTGACACACCCGGCCCTTTAAGAGGATTCATGATCCTGATTTCACTCAAAGCAAAACATGAGTTTGACTCCCTGCTCAAAGGCATCCTGGAAATCTTCCCTTGAATGTCTGAATGTCTTCCACGCTTGGGAAGTTACAGGTGAATTAATGGATTTTGATGTTTTTGTTTATACTTATGTTTCCTTTAATTTTATTTCAAATTGACATAAAATTTATTTCAATTTTATTTCAAAATAAAATTGAAATAAAGGGATTTTTTTCCCCTTAGAAAAATCCCCAAATGTTTATTTAAAAATAATAATAATAATAATAATAATAATAAAAAAGTTCTTGTGGCCCTTGTCAGTTGATTAACCTGAAAAGGGAGCTGCTACTTCGCAACTCAACAAATGCACCTCATTAACGGGCTTGCGTTTCGTGCTCAGACATTTTTTTGTTCCGCGTCCAAAATCAGGGTGAGGCTTATGCAAATACTTTTGGGAATGTAATCACTTGTGTGAGGTATTTTCTTTTCTTTGTTTATCAAATCAACCCTTTTTCTTTTTATGTGATTATTATTTTGTTGTTCAGCATGTGTAATCTCCATCTGTTTGTTCCCTCCCCCATAACTACTGCATATTTTCTTTTTTTTCTTTTTTTTTTGTTGGCATGTTCAGCACTGTTTTATCGGTAGTCCAGCTTAATATCCCTAAACAATGCCAGAGGGCGTTTTTACAATACAAAACTATGCAAGATAAAAGAACCCCAGGCATAATTAAGCTTGTATATTTTGCAAATAAGCACAATGGTAAACCACCCGAGGATAAAAGTAAAAGCTGGAAAAACATGTTTTCATGCATTTGCACCGAATGCACAGGTCATAAAATCTGTCTTTGTTTATTTGTACTCACAGTGAGTTTTATGTTTGAATGAAACAGAACTGAACTCTATATTTTTATGCTATTTGCTTTTGCTTAACATTTTGGAATTAGTATTTAATCGTAAGGACGGTCGTCCATCGTTGGACTTTCAATTGTTGCAGAATGTGTAAAACGTGCAAGGTAACGCTGCCACAGCAAAGTTCAACCAGTTAGTAAAGCGATGAGCCGAGTCAGACAGTGTGTGTGCAGCACACGCCTCTCTCACTAAAGGGGTGAAAGTGATATCGACCGTCTTCACACAGCTCCTGAACAACCAGGTTGTTAATTACAGACAAATAGTCAGAACAACGGAGGAATTAAAAAACACATTAAAACTTAAATTGAGGGGTTCACATATATCAAAGGTCGTACATTCAGAGGAGAGCCAATAAAACAAGGTGCATTTGTTATTAATCTTGTGTCAAATTCTTTTTCTCAGATTGTCATCAAAACAAACATAAATGTTTTAGAGGTAGAATTTCAGTCAGTAAGACCACTTTTTTTTTTTTTTTCTTATTCACACCAAGATTTTGACAGTTATCATAGAGAATGTTGTGAAAGTAATAAATATTGTAACTGGATCCATCAGAGGAGTACAAACAAACAAAGTGAAGCATTATGAATTCCCACTACTGCCATGATCCTCTAACCCCCAGTTCACACTTCTTGCGTCTCCACTTCGCTGCGCTCTGCAATGGAACGGACGCCGCAGTAAATAAGCACCCAAGACTACATGTGCTTAAAATCCTAACTATATTCATGAAAATGTGGGTATATTTATATACATATGCTGTCAGCTAAACATTGATTTTATTCTGAAACACCTTGAGGGAAGTTATCTCGCTCAAGTCTCAGTAGGAGCGTTTGTCAAGGCAGACGAAGTGAGCGCAGCCGTATTTTAGATGAGACTACTCATTCTTTTTATGACTGACTTTATTGAACGAACTATCATTTCCTATGCATTGTTAGAAGCACTTCTGAGCAGAGCAGGACCCCATACAAAATAAATTAGGGTGAACAGGAACGGCTGCGAGTGTGCATAGTGGCGGAGCGGAGACGCATGCAGTGTAAATCTGGGGTTAAGGTTGCTGCTCTTTTTGCACTCCTGTAGTTTTGATCATTTTGCACTGGCATTTTTTGGTTTAGGGTTTGGGATTCATCTGCAACTACATTTTCTAACAATCATTGTTACAAAATGTTGTTCTATTTGTAGCTGTATCTGAAGAAGTTCTTACTTATTTTGAGAGCCATTGATTTAAAGTACATTTTCATACCCACAATGTCAAAATCAGTTACTGACTTTACCGACTTATTCTGTCAGGGTCACAGGGGGTAGGACCGGCTAAGGGGTGATGAGGTAGTCTCCTATTGCCAATGGTCTTTGGCAATAGGCAAAGACCATTGGCCTATTGAAGACGGGGGATGTCTTCCTGTACCAAAAAGTCTTCATGTCTTCATGTACCAAAGACAGGGTACATCCTGGAAAGGTTGCATGACCATCACAGGGCAACACAGAGATACATAAAGACAATATGCGTGGTCAATGTGGTCAGTTAACCCACACTAACACTGTTGGGCTGCAACACAGCCATGAACTGCAGCAACATTGCTATCAACTGTATTAATATGTCTGAGATTATCAGTCGAGCTGCCCAAAACTGGCTTAGAGAATGTACAATGATCAACAAAAAGGCTATAGCCAACATCTGGGTACTGCTGAAAAACAGAGACATTTAAACCCTAATCTCTTGGCATTACTGCTTGTATTCAAAATGTTCATAAACAGCAGATGATGCTTTGATGAACTGTTTATTAGTTAAAGGTCACTGACGAGGAGTACGAGGTTTAGAAAGCCAACAATTCACTGGCGAGAGAATGTGAAACTTAACATGTTGAGCGAGGCTCCTGGGAGAGTAGCTGTGAGCAGGACGGTGTCGGTGCCCTTTTACGTGTAGCAGCCACTGCCCGTGAGAATACCCAGTGACATTTAACTGTGTAGATCGTCGGCTACTGGAAATTCACCATGCCCCCTTCCTCAAGTGTCAAACAACGCAGTATATAGCTGAATGTTGCAGACCGTATTTCAGCGCACAGAGTTCAAAAACCTTTCATCTGTTGTCTGTCGGCTCCTGTTGAATAGCAGAGACTGATGTGACAATGTGAAGCCGGCCTTACTGAGGCATTCACGAAACGATTCATCCGCTCACACCGAAATTATCGCTTACAAATCGGAGCTGTTCACTCTATCGTCACTTTTAAATTGTCTCCTGGGTCTATCAAAGTTTTCATCACCTTTCCCTTCATCTCTGTTCAGAGTTGGACGACAGATCAACAGGTCTTTCACCAGTCTAGACTATATTGTTACGATTATACAATCTACCTTATTGGTTTTTATTTTTCCCTTTTGATGTGTTCCAAACATGAATGCAAGTTCATTATTTCTTTCTCATTGAGCTGTGACTAGTCCATCCATTGTCCACTTTCCCAAGGCTTCTAATTAATATAAAGCAACAACAAGTAGCAAAACAAAGGAATGCGACGCAGTTCATGAGATTGTTGCATGTTGATAAACTTCAAGGAGAAAGCCAGAGAGCACGTTTTTCCTCTTTTTACGTCCTGTAATTATTCTGTAATTATTATTGATGGAGGAGTTACCAGAACGTTGATTTTTAAAACTTCCTCAATAACATTTATAATCGTTAGTGTCTGATGTGTTATTGGACCTGGATTTCACTAATGTTTGAAGTTGAGGGATGATGTACTTGGAAATGTATCACAACCTTTTGTGGTTATTATTGAGAGAGCAGTAAAAAAAAAAAAGACAATTAAAGTGTTTAAGAAGTTATACAGCTGTGTGCGCAAATTGAAATAACGAAAATTATTTTTAAAATAATGAAAATGCTTTTTAAAGAGAAGCTTCTTTGCGCTACAACAGATTTTCAGCTGAAATTTGTACATTTCACAAAACTGCATGGTAAAAGTATTATATTTTGCTTCACATGCGGAAAAAGTGACCAGAAAGCGCACGCCGCCACTGACGGAAACGACGAAGACGACGACAGGAAGAGGCAGGAGGATGATGGCGCAATGTGGGTTTTTGTTTAATGACTTGTTACATGAGCAAACTTATTCACATGTGACTTTGTGTTTCTCGTGCGATGGAAACAACGCAATTGCGAAACCGAGTCTGTTCGGCATTATCGGCAAAGGTTTACAAGATCACATTCTTATGGAAACGTGTGCAGTAAATAAACCAGAGGGAAAACAGACTGAGGAAATGGAGGAAAACCGTTGAGGAGCAAAAGCTCTGAAAGTTATTAGAAAGGCACAAAGGAGCCGCAGCTATTAACACAGAGGAGACTGATTGTGGAACAAAGAACAGGTGTGTGATTAACTGAATACAAGAAGCATGAGTGGCGGAGTAGAGGAAACACAAAATGATTGCAAAGGACCAGGAAAGCGGATAAAAAACAAAATCTTCCATTAAGCGAACAGAGCAGCGATGACTAAGCAAAGCAAAATCGAGCAAATTACAAAGCTAATATATTAAAAAATCCAAACCCGGAGGCTTCAGGGCGCCAGTTCCATTAAGTAATCCAAATGTCGCACAATAATTGCTTTCAGTCAATATTTTCTAAATTGAATGGTGTTTATTGATGCTTTTATGGAACAAGGAGTGGAAAACAATACCTAAATGAATTATAAACACATTTTATTTTTTTTCAGGGGGGGGGATTTGCAAACATTCTCAATTTATTGACGTCTAACAAAATGATAATTTCCCATCCCCCCAGCTTGCCTATCGTCATATTTTCTGATTAATCTGAGGTTAGAGTAGAATAAAATAGAACAGAAATATCCTTTATTGCCTCAGAGTGTGGGAATCCAGATATCGCAACGGTGAGTTAAGGTAAGTGGGAATATGCACTGTGTTTAATGGAAATGTACAAAGATTTTAAAAATGTAGAAATAAGAGAGAAATAAAGACAAATTTACAACATACAAAGCAGAAAATCAAGCAGCAGAACTCACACACTTTTCTGCTTCACATTTAGGTCCATTGATACAAGTATCTGTTAGCCACTTAGGAAACATGTAAATCTAAATAGTCTCACGCTGAATCTGGTTGAGTGCATTCAAGTCATCACAACTTTAAGCGAGTGAAATGACCAAATAACAATGTCATAAAACGCTATAAAAAAAAGAGCAAAGCAGAAAAATAGGGGAATAAAAGTTTAAGGATACACAGAAACAACAAACGGTTCTAAAACATATGAGAGGTGGGAAAGCAAAATCTGGAAGTGGATCAGGGATCCATTGTGCTCCAGCTCTTGCGGGTCAACAGAGGTGAAGCAGAAGAGTGGAAGCGGGAAGCACAGAGACAATCGGGGGGTGGGGGGGGCAATAGCTGGAACAAGAGCAGTAATGAGCCGAGGCTTTTTGAAAGACATCAGGTGAACGTGTTAATGCAGCTGCAGCATTTTAATTGAGCCAGAAGCGCAGAAAAAAAAAACACTTCACAGATGTTTTTCAATCATCCTCAGAGTGTCCTTGTTTTCGCCATCGTTGTTGCTTTTAGTGTATTGTTTGAAAGTGGTGTCGCAAATGTTCTTTGGCGAAGAGAGAAAAATATTGGTATTAGGTACTGAAACATGCGCAGGCTTTTTATGTGGCAGCTTACCGACTGCTAGATGACTTTTAAAAACACCAAAACTAATTTAAGACAAGATAAATTAGTTTCTCTCATGTTTCCAGAAGTATATATCTAGAATAGCCTTTAGTGCCATCAGGTCTGAGTTTCAAAGATGAATGCATCTGTTTTAAAGAGGCAGTATTGTGTAATTTTCCAGGCACAAAGTGCCGTTTTATAGCGCTATTGAATAACAATGTTGCCTTCAGTTATTATAAAAATGCTGTATATATCATACATTTGACTTTGTAACACCTGGAAATTGGGCCTCTGTCTCTTTAAAAACTTCTGGTCTTTCTGAAGCTCCGCCTTCAGGAAGTCATCACAACATGGCTCCTCTGTTAACACTTTTTACCAGCGTTACACTGAGAAGTAACTCATGTAATGAGCTCAACTGATATGCAGTTTGATCAGGTGTTTGCTAATTGCTGCTGGCTAGTCTGAAGGAGCCGAGTTTTGGAGTTACAGAGGGAGGGCTGCTCTGTGAGGCGGAAACACGGAAACCGCAGCTCACAGGAGGAGCTTCGTCCTTGAAGGTGGAGCTTGGTCCATCCAGTCCTTTTGCACAGTGAAACGGTTGCCATGGAGATTAAAGGGTTTCTTAAACATATGAAAGGAAGGTTTGGGTTTTTTTTATGAGGGAATCGCATTACAACATGATGTAAAGCTCAAAAGAGTCAATTTTCCATCACGCTGCCCCTTTCAAGGCTGATTTGCAGTCAGGTGGCAGCAGTTTTCACTATCAGAGGTTTAAAAGTTGCTGCAGAAAGACGATGTGCAGAAAGACAGTCAGATTGGTGTATGGAATTTGCATTTATGTCAGAGAATTGGGAAAAAAAAAAATAAATAAACACGTTATTTCCATTGACACCTGTTGCGGTGCCCTCCACGAACACGGCGTCTCACAGCCAGAGCGACGGTGTGTGTCGACTAAACGAGAATCTGCCGTGATGGATGCCAGAGCGCTGCCCGTTTCGTCGGGAGCAGATGGGAGGAAATGCAACACCCCGCTCGGTGGTAAATGACTGATGCAATCGCTCCACGTTTTCTGCTCCATCAAAACCGAAGGCGAGCGTTTGAACACGCCTGCTGGTGTGAGAAGGATCTTAACACATCGCGCTTTGTTTGGTCTTCTGTGTTGCGATAACAAAAGGGGAGAGTAACACTTTATCCCGGGAGGTGTGGATAACGCTGGCACAGGCCGCCAGCATATTTGTTTGTGTGACTGAGCGCGTTCAGACGAGCCGGACATAAAGAGTTATCGTGCTCCGAGAGAGATCTCTTATGTTTCATACATGCCTTAGTATGCTTAGTTAGTAAGAAAAAAAAAAGAAAAAAAAAAAGTAAAATTGTCTAACCAATCTCGAAACTTTTAGGATTTAATTAATATAAACTAATTTGGCTTGTGTGGCACAGACTGACGGCATGTCTGCCCCCTGTTGGCCAATGACTCGGTTCCCCTATGACCATTAGCAAGTATGTACAAAGGCTAATTCAGGCTAGCCTTACGCTATACAGGTAGCTCTCGTTATTTAACTCATCCAAGGCCCGATGTTTGTAGCCATTTCCTGTTAGCGCACTTCGACTGTCTTTTGAAGAAGCACTTGGTTTTTAGAAGTGAAAGAAAAAGCATTTTTAATGCTTTCCGACAATAAAGCTAGCAATGTTAGTCCCAGTCGCTACAGCTTCATACATACTGTAACTTTAGCTTGACGAAGCTGCAGCTTCACATGTTAGTGGGTCACGGTAATTAATGAAGCTCCATCTGTTCTGAAAGATGTCACCGGTGAAAATAAACTTTCTTTTTTCACTTACTGGGCATGCTGCCATCACTTCCTCATATTGGAATTTAAATCCAGAATAATAATTTACAGTACAACTAATTTATTGCAATTATTTGTTTATTTTTATTTCTAAAAAAGGCAATTACGCTCACATACAAACACACACACACACACACGCCTACACACCCCCACACGCAATTAC
>CAEGAD010063426.1:0-12231 GCA_903067055.1 Poeciliopsis paucimaculata
TAGATAATATCTGAAGGGATCAAAAGATTAGGGTGATGGTAGGGAGATCTTCCATCCTCAAATATCAATCACCAAAAATGAATGAACCAGTGGAGTCCTGCAAAAAAGCTCAAACTATAAGACTGCTGTAATGGAAATAAAGAGTTTTATTATGTTATAGAAACAGATATAACACATTTTTGACAAGCTTCAATAAAAATGTCTAACTGATCCATCATTTTATTGGCTTTTGTATGTCGGGTGGGTTATTTCTGTCCACAAGAGGGCAGTAAAATGCTTGCACATGACGAGTGGAGGCTGTTGACTAAGCAAAACCATGTGAAATATCATACTTGTAATTTAATAAGTACCATTGCAACATAACAGCTCATTGTCTTTTTTTTTTCTTCAAAAGACATGTGGTATTTTTGTACATTTGTGTCAAGGTGGGAAAACAAAACCAACCTTTTTTCATGAGCTCAGCCTGGGCCAGTCCACCACAGATCCCTGAAATCCAGAGGAACAACAGAAAACTTTCCGGCGATGAACTCGGGCCCATTGCTGAAAATAAATGGAAACGCATAAATGACTGTGTCTTATGGATTAGAGCAGCAATCTGAACATGTTGTACCAGCCAATGGTTGTCTGACACAAACCTCCAGTACAAAAGATTTTCATAACACATGTGTTTCTCTTCCTCTCTCTGCTCCTTCCTTCCCCATTCTCCCACCCTCTGCTCCTCAACCAGATATCGGTACCGGAGGAGTCACTGCAGAAACTG
Source organism: Poeciliopsis paucimaculata (assembly GCA_903067055.1). NCBI lineage: Eukaryota > Metazoa > Chordata > Actinopteri > Cyprinodontiformes > Poeciliidae > Poeciliopsis > Poeciliopsis paucimaculata. Next base: position 761 of record CAEGAD010063426.1, read on the forward strand.
CTGAAAAACGCTGAGTAATGCTTTCAAACCCGGGAGCATGTCGGATGTCCACAGAGACACCATTCTCAGTATCTGATGACTAAATGAACCCAAAAAAAAGAAAAAAAAAGGTATTGTATTCTGTGCTTAGTATTGTATTTCCTTAAAAACTAAAGAGCTAATGCTAAGGTCAGACTTTCAAAATTAAAAACAAGGCTAAATTTAATGCCAAGAACTGTTCTTCCTGCTGGGTTTATCTTGAAGATTGTAATGACTTTTTTTCCCCCCCCTCCACACCTTCATATTTTATCTCCTCGGTCAAATAAAACTGCAAATATACATGAGTTCATGTTAGAAGTTTTCATGACCATGCCAAGAGTGGGAAAGCTTTTTAGGAGTAGAATGGCAGAAAATTCTTCTATGTTTTCTATTTAAAGTGTTTTACAGCTGCTAAGCAACTTAAGTAAATTTCCTCCATGTTCTGGTCGTTAAATTAGTTGTTTTGGCAGGATTTCCTTCCTTTAACGTGGCCAGGAAACAACCCATCAACATCTATTATTGGCAATCTTTTTTTAAAAATTAACATGAAGTAAAAATCTGGATTATGCCAACCCCTATTGACTTGCTTCCTTTCACTCTTTCTTTCTTCAAAGAAGTACATTTATGTTTACCTGAGTGCGCTACAATACAATTTATTTTTCTACAGTGATGGAGATTAGAATAACTTGTAAATGGAGCATAAAGGTTGTTATGGAAAATGCAGCCGGTCGAGTGAAGCGTCAAAAACACAGAGGCGGCACAGCGGACCTGTTAGCCAAGTGTGACTTCCTGTTCCTGCCTAAATTAAACAGCAATACCTGGGCTTTACTTTACGGTATTTATCCTCTACATAACATTATTTACACCTCCATGTTCACACAAAGCTTGTTCAGCTTCAAATAGGAAACAGTTGTGTTTTTGTTTTTGACTGGCTCCGTAGCGACGCCAGTGCTGGTTACCATGGATACAGAAATTGCTCTTTTTTTCTTTTAAAGCGCCTCATGCTGCTTGCGTGTCAACAGTTGCGACAGGTGCAGCCTGACCTGCATCTGAAGACAGATGCGGCTTCATCATCATCATCGTTCTCTGGATTTAAAGAAGAAGGAAAAAAAACAAAGAGTCGATATGAAAAATAAATCATCATCAGTTGCATATGTATCTAACGCCACAGATTTTCCCACGGAGAGCGATTTTTTTTTAATCTAACCACATCTTTCACCAAGTGTGTGACTGACTGCAGCGGCAGACAGGAGAGCTTCGCTCTTCCGTTTCCAAAGCATCGACTGGGCTTCAGTTTTGACTGACAGTGTTGAATCATTTGACAAAAGGGGGTTTCAGGTACAGTTGTGTGTATTATGACTATTTAAACTCTCAGTTGTAGTTTCACAACGATATTGCAGAGATCTAATGTACACGGATATTTCTGAAAGTGTGTGATACACATCCTCCTGATGTTCCTGTTGAATTAAAAGCTAGGAAAGCAAAAAAAATCCTTGACAAGTTGGAATTAAAAATATCTCATTTACAAAACAGTTTAGATTTGGAGAAATTTTTTTTTTTTTTTTCTAACCTTAACTTCTGATCATGCTGCATTTATTCTTTAGACACAGAAAATCCAAATTAATCGTTTAATAAGCTTGATTGTTTTGTTTTTTTTTTGGTTTTTTTTTTACTTTTTGCTATTTGCACCTTATAATGCATACATTATAAAACCAGGACGACTAGTGGCTGCAGCAGTAAATGAACAATTAATATCTAAAATTCAGGTCCTTCTATTCTACTTAATACCACAAAGACAATAAAAAAATATGTTTTATTTGTCAAAGAAGAGACCTTTAGAAAAAAACTAAATGAATAAAAATAAACGGTTATCAATATATATAAAGCGTACTACAAAAACAAGATCCGTGACGCAGCCCAAGAGCTTATGAAGTTGAAATTTACCTGAGATGCTAAGCTTTTTTCCCAAAAGACAGATTGTAAGGGGAGAACGTGCAAACTCCATGCTGAAAGACCCCAAGCCGGGATTTAAAACCATGACCTTCCTGCTGCCAGGCAACAGCTCTACCAGCTGCACCAGTAAAATTAACCTCACGATTTAAAACCAACTTCAGGCACGATACGTCTGGAGCTGTTTCAGTTCAAAAGGTCGGATGCTAATTTTCATCTCTGATCGCAAGTCAAATGAGTCATGGAGTCCATCCGATGTCTGTTCAAGCACCTGGGATTACTGAATGACTAAGAGCCTGCATAACCATCCAGAGTCGTAGAGTCAAAGCATGTTGAACATAGTTTAGATCTGGGACAAGCTTAGACAGAGCAACTGGGGGGAAGGGGGGAAATAACATTTTTTCTGACTTTTTATTATTATTCTAGGGATTTATTTAATCTTCCGAGATCAAAAGAAATAATTCTGAGGGGAAAAAAAGCCAGAATTCAGAATTTCTGATTTTTTTCCCCTCAGAATTCTGACTTTTTTTTTTTATTTGATTTTTTTTACTTTAATCTTCTGAGATCAAAAGTCAGAATTGTGAGGAAACGGGTTACATTTCTGAGAAAAATGTAAGAATCCTTTCTTCTCCTCTTCCATTGTGTCGGTAGCTAGCTGAGGAATGAATCGAAGTTTTGAAAGATTAACAACAACAAAAAAAACTTCACTGAAAATCATTTTCAAACTGAAAAGTAGATTTTCTAGACCCTCGGGTTAAAATAGAGCCAGGCTTTTTTTTTTTTTATCAGGATCCACTTAATCTCTCAAGCAAACAAAGATAAATGTAACTATCGCCTGTGGAGAGGTTGAGAGGTTGAGAGAGTGATAAAGTGATGACTCTGTTTGTCCTTGTCAAAGAGGAGGAGCGGTGGCTGCCCGGAACTGGAAAATTCATCTTTATTTTATTGAAGCGATAACACAAAACTCTCACTACTTCCCGGACGGACTTCTCTGCTCCTAACAAAACAAACTCATTCATTCTCCGAGGCAAAGAAAATGACAGAAACCCCGGCGAGCAACGCTATTGGGTAATGGGCCTCTCTGACGGAACAAATTTGTGCAACGTGATTTCACGACGGCAAACCGACGGAAAGGTCTTTATTTCTGTTTGCCTTCGGTCAAGCGCTCGCAGGGGGAGCCGTCCTGCTCAGCCGCGCGAACTTTGTCCATCTGTTTGTGGGACGGCCGTTTCAACACTCAGGCTCAGGAGGGAACACAGGTCCAAGGTCCCGACGACACGTAGGGAACCGATAGGTTCGTAAACATGTGACGTCAGGGGCTTTGCAGTAGGCGCTGCGTCATGTTTACAAGCTGAGAAATCAAATCTGAAGTTGGGAATGAGTTTAGTGTTACTCATAATGCAACAGAGATGTGGTTGATTTGATGTAACGAAGCACTCAAGATCCCTGACAAGTCAGAAGGGAACAAAGAGAAGATGGCAAAGACACCGATTGAATTTTTACTGGATAATTAAATATGAACGTTGCAAAGGCCAGTGGTTTTTGTCTGTGTTTTCTCATGTTTACATCATTCCAAACTTCAGTTTTCTGTGAATTAAAGGGATGGCTCTACATTTTTGAACTGAGTTTTTGTTTAATTTTTACAATTAGGTAACATTTTGCATGTAGTAGTTACATTTCCTGAGTCTTTGTTCAGTATAAACCCAGATTAGTTGACCCTGTTGGCTGAAGCTACAGTCAGTCTTACTGTCTGAAAACAAATGCAGTTTCATGACACAGGTAACAGAAACACTAATTTATGAACCTTCGAACCATCATCATGTTTGCATTAGATGGTTATTTGCAAAGAAGCTGATTGACACACAGAAGTGACGTTGGAGCTGGTGATTAAAGCCAAAACATGCAAATCATTTCTACTAAGAGTGTCAGACAATAAATGTGTACAAACCGAAAATATAGGTGTTTTAAGCTACGTTGCTTTTCTGCCATACAGTTTGTCTCACTGGAAAGGCTTTGTGTTTCCCACAGGTACGTTGGTGATGCTCTGCTTCCAACCCCAATTTCACCTGCAACTCAATTTCTCTGAATGTAACTCTGTGTAGCAATATGTCTTTACTTAACATAGTTGTTTGAAAGACCTTATGGTTTGCAACGTTGCTCCATTTCCATTCATTTCCTATGTGTGCACGATGAGGCACAATCGCCTGCCCTCCTCTGACCAAACACCCAACAAAATCTGTGCGTGTGAAACGTCGAGCTCGTACGCGCCGATTTGCGTCGCGACACAGGAAAAATTATTTGCTGATTTAAAAAGGCCAGCTTTGGACAATAAGTTTTTGGGTGAGGTTCACATCAGCTAAGTTAGTTCCCATTCCTTATATTACAAGGAAGAAATGGTAAACTAAGCAAAATAGTAAAATTTTTGTTAAAGGGAGAATGATTTGATTTCGAATGACAAAGGGGAATTGAAACCTCAATCCTCGGTTCATGCACTGAGCCTGCCACGCAAGTCCCAATCTGCTCCGTTGACTGACACGCCCTGAATGGGTGTAGAGTTCCCACTGCAAGTCTGTTCATCAAGCTTTGTCATTCATCCCTGACCAGAGAGATCAACAGCTGCTAATACCTGAAATGACTGCAGACGCCTATACAAGTCGGTCAGTTTGCTGCTACTCCACCTGCTGTCAGGTGCCTGAAAGAAAGAAGTTCACCTGTAGCAGCTAATAAAGATGAAGGAGGAAAAGTCAAATAAAATGAATGACTATGTACAACATATCCATGCTAGTTAGAGCTGTCATCTAAATTAGACTAAGGTAGCCGGGGCTGCATGTAGCTGTTTTAGTCTCCAACGCGATCCTTCCAGGGTGCCATTGCTGATTTTTGGGAACAGCGTATCCATCCCCACCCTTTTTCTTTTTCCTTGCCTGCTCCCAGTAGAATTAGTGTCCTTACCGGCCTGCAGAACCACAACGTCATAAGCCTTGAAAGAGAAACAAAGACAGGCTTGAGTGGGCTGTTTGATCAACCTCAACAACCTTTCAACCACCTTCAGGCATCAATAGAAAAATTTCTTCAAACTTCTGCAAATCTTTTCCTTTAATAAAAAATAATTCATTGTTCTTATAACAGTTTGAATGTGTTGATCAGTTTGTGAGGTTTTTTCCCCTCCAATCACTTGTCCCTTGCAGCAACGAAGGTTCTGAGTTCGATTTGTGGTCTGGGGTCCTTCTGGATGGAGAAAGACTTGTGCATGGGTAGATTCTCTCTGGGTACTTCAGCGACCTCTAAAACACGACTCATTGGTATCTAAATTGAGAGCGTGAGCACATGATTGTCCTGTTTGTCTCTGTTGCCCTATTAAAGACTGATGAACTGCACAGGGTGTTGCCCAATGACCACTGGAGATAGGCACTGCCTTGCAAGGACAAGCGGGTATAAAAATTGATGGATGGATTCATCTTTCCTGCAGATTATGAAACTGTTTGTCCAAAAAAAGGTCCACTTGCAAGTTTTTGAAATGTTTTTAGTTGGTCTAGAAGTTTCTAAAAGTGAAGAGTTCTCCAAACATCCATTAAGGAGGAAATAGTGGTCAATAGCTGAGGCAGGTTGCCAACTCATTACAAGGCAACACAGACTCTGTACTCACCCTTCCACTGTAAATGGATGAGGGATTATGTTTGGTAATATTTCTAATGTTTAGGAAGTTTTTATTCCTTGTAAAAATGTTTCATTTTTCTCTTTCTGGTAGACAGAGATCACACATGCTCCATGAAAATGTTCTTGTTAAAAATGTCCCCTCTCCTCTCATCTGCCGGTTGCGGTCTGGCGGTGTCGGGTTTGTCGCTTCTGCTCGCATCTTCGAGTGTTTCTCACATTTGGGTTAGCGCTCTGTTCTGGAAAGCCTTGCGTGCTCAGGATCAGAACTGGACGTGCTTTTTCTTTGTCCGGGAGCGAGGTCTGAACCCCGTCCTATTTTTAGCCAAGCCTGAGAAAAGATCTCTCAACCAAAGATGCAAAGTTGGGGTAGAAGGAAGGAGCAGCTAATCTCAAGGGCGCCAAAATAAATCGTTTCAGCGAAACAAACATAGGAATGACACGAACTATAATGGCTTTTCTAAGTGTAATTGCTGTAATCTCTGTAACTGAGATTAATGAGTTACAGGCTGTGGGAGGCTGTCAAAATCCATGACTCATTTTGCACTAAAGAAGCAACACAACAGGAGTTATCTCTGGCGCAGCGTGGCACAACAACTGGGGATCAACATTGGGCAAGACGGAGAGAAAGATTCTGCGAAGTGAAAGCGCGTCTCGTATTCTTGTAGTGAAGATTTCTTTCTGCTTTGGTTTGTAGTGAGACGCTCTGAGAGATTTCTGGCAGCCTGTTTTATCACACCTCTTTCAACAGTAGCTGCGATGCAACAGAACAAACTGTGCTCTGGCAAGGCTACATGTTAACAGAGCAAACGGCATCAAGAAACAATGTTCAAATCAAGATACATGAATCTACGTGACTTGGGTGGGGGGGGGGGGAGGGGGAGAAAAAAGGGAAATATAAACTGGTTTTGACCTCAGCTCAGAGTTCAGACTTACATAAAACCCACTGGCGGTTTACTGAACAACAACTTGACTTGTTCCATGCATGAAGTGGTTAACCATGTCCCAACCAGAAGCAATGATTATTGTTAAAAACACATGTAGCTGCAACTGCAGAAATAAATGCAGACAGAAGAGCAAACAGGGAGGACAATAAAATCCAGACACTATTAATTAGTAATCCCAAACCAATCTCGGGTAAGCACAGGTTTAAGGTGTTGCATCATGCCTTTCTATACATGATTTGTGATGGAACGTTTTCTATACATTGCTTAAAAACAGTTCTACAGTTTCTCCATCTGCAACAGGAAGAGAAAGGAAGTGAGCCTCCTTTTGAGGTTGGACTTAAAAAGCTCTTCAGTCGGATATTCAACACTGAACAAAGTGTTTTCTTGACGTCCTATTTATACAAATGAGACTGCGTGGGCGATATTAGGTGATTCAGTTCAAGAGCATTAAAAAAAAAAAAAAAAAAAACTAAAATAAAATAAAAAATCTGTACCCTAACCTCAAAGCAAACATGCAAAGTGCATTGACTCACCTAAGATCAAGCAGTGCGAGGCGGTGAGAGACACAGGAAGGATTAGAGAGTTTACACGGGACGCCAGAGCAAAGGGAGGAAACCTCACCTCTGACCCGTGCGTGCAAAGTGGAGTCTCCACCATGCAGCTCAGCCAGTTAGTCACCAGCTCGGTCCCACCTCCACAGGACGAAACAACACGAGAGAGAAGGAAGAGTGTGTTTGGATTGCGGTTGGACGCTCTCCGCTCACCTTCCTTTGGCATTTCAACACACTGACAAAGTCGTTTCTGACGCCCATCCCCAGGTGAATAACTGACCGTAAGCTCAACTAGAAATAGCTAAATGATAGCAGCCACTGTGTCATGACTGCAACTGGAAATAATTTCCTGGACTCAATAGTTACCAAATTATGAAAGAGTATTAATTTTTGCAGTTACTTTTGCACATAAAAAATAACTCCCCTCATCATGATCCCTTCAAGTCCCTTCAAAAATTTGAAACTTGCCTTTCAGTAACCCGGGCTGAAAATACGACTTTTCATTATGCATAAATTACAGCTGATAATTTAGAAAGCAAAGAGGACGACGTTCTCCTCAGTCACCACAACATTGTTTTCCTCTAATAACATGACACAACCCCAAGTTGAGTAATGAGGACACGCCAGTCATTATGCCATGGCAACGGATCACAACCTCTAGCAGAGTCAGCCACCAAACCCTCAAGGTGACTCCCGAGTGTTGTTTGTGAGCATAAACTTTCTCAAAGAATAGCTTTTCATAGAATAATTGGTTTTCTTTTTCTTGTTTCAATAAACAAAGCTTGCCGACATTCACAAACTTGATTATAAATCAATAAATGTGTATCCTTTATCTTTATCAGATAAATGGTACATGAATTTTTACTAGTTAAGTTATTACAGCATGAAATTCTCATTATATTTGTAGTAAAGTAAGACTTTCTGCAGCTTCCATTCACTAGATTTATGAAACCACTGAATGCTCCACTAATATAAAGAAGCATTTACTCAGCTGCTTAGAGGGACTGGACACAACGATTTAGAGAAAAAATGCCGGTCAGAACTGGAGCCAAAATTCAGTCTTGGTGAATGCGAACAACAATTTTTTTTTTAATCTGAGTCACATTGTCCATCAGCAGCATCGTATTTCTTTAGCAGCTATATTCTCAGGCGTTCTTCTAATTTTACTTTGTTTCATATTGCTCATTTTAGAACAATCATCCATGTGTTTATGTACTGCACAACCTGCAAAAATGTACATTTACGATGAGAGGAAAAGAGTACGGTTTCCCATAAAACAAACATCTTGCTGTCTGCCAGAAACGTATAGGGTCACGGGTTTCCCCACTGGATTACCAACTTCACAGTAGTCATAGATTAGCATTTAGTTATGAGTCAGTCTCAATCAGTCACCGCAAAACGTCACATTGTTCAAAGAAAGCGTGAACCAACTACGACCCACAAAGTGACAGTAAGCAAAAGCCTGGACTTCTTTATTTCCCCCTGTGTCATATAAAAATAAATCCACAAGATTTTTTTTTTCCCTCCAGTGCACTTTCTTCAGTTCAATTTAAGATTACAACACATCACTACAAACATTTGAGCAAATCCCCCAAAAAACCAAAAAAAACAGAAAATCATCTGGAGAACGCTACGCAACATTCAGCAGTGAAAGTACAATTTCCATGTGCACAGATTAGGAAAACAATGCATCGTCAATGAAAGTTATTTATTTTGTTGTTGATGATTTGGGAGAAAATGTATGAGTCGTGTGATCCAAATATATGATGTTCTAGAAAGATCTGCGTACGATGAGCAGTGACTGATAAGTAACCAAATCTCCATTCAACAACTTTATATATGCTCATAAATTAACTCAACTGGTTGTTTTTTTTCATTCCATGTCTGGAAAAAAGTGTTATATATATATATATATATATATATATCAAGGTAAGGCAAGTATTCAGATTAGCCTCATTCCAGTTATTTTGGCATCACTAAAAACTGAAAACAAGTTTTGGCAAAAATTATTTTCATCTCGTTCAAACGCCACTAAAACGTCTCTGACAGCTTACTCTAATGTTCGTTAACGGACCTCTGAGGCCTTCACTGAACATCTGTATTTATACCTTCACACAGCTGGATGTCTTTTTTTTTACTGACAACCTGATTCCTTTCACTCCACATCCATCAGGTGTTTCTTTGTAAAACTGAATTAAAACTCCTCATTGTTTCTCTCCCACTTTCCCCCATTTGTTTTACAGGTTTGTGTTGCTCCGTCACTTAAAATCTGGTTGAAATGCATCAGATATTCTAGTTGTCGTTTTATAGCTCCACGTACTCACTCGCTCTTATTTCTATTTATTTATTTCTATTTATTTATGTTTAGGTCATATGAACGTAAACATGTAATTGTCACTTGTGTTATACATCTTATATCACTATTGTTATATTATTGTTATTGTGCTAATATTTAACACTGGAAAGCAGCTTGTCAAAAACAAAAACAAAAAAGCAATTTCCCCTGAGGGATCAGTAAATATGTTTTTATGATTTCACGATATAAAGCCTTGCTGCTGGAAATGTGATACAAATCAACTTGATTGACTAAAGTATCAAATGTGTAAACTATTATTGAAGCGTTTACAGATTGTCCTCAAATCATTATCTTCAGTTTGAAGCATAGCAGTGATTTTTCTTTTCACATGTTTTTCTTCTCTGTTTTATTTTGTATTTGGAAAAAAAAAAAGAAAAAAAACCCACCTCAGCACATCAGACGTGCATTAAATGTCAAGGATTTTGAGTTTAACAAAATACAAGCAAACATTGTTGGGATAAATGTGGTGCTTTGTGAGCAAAAGGGGAAATCTAATCTCAGATTTACATTAGCTCTAGCAGCAGTGAGACAGATGCAGCAAGAGGTTATGACAAGACAAGGATCTCCTCGTGCTAATGTCGTTTAAAACGTAGAACTCACCAGCCTGGTTTATGTTAGTCCCTCTGTAAAGACACTCTCTTCCTCAGGTTCCATAAAAGAGCCACTATAAACATCTTTATAGATGGGGGTGGGGGGGAAAAACAACAAAAAACAGAAAAAAGTAAGCTGAGTCGTCGCGTTCTTCCCGGCTCTTACTTCCTCTTCTGTGGAGACTGAAGCAATTTCCTTTTCAGTAATCTTCTGAAAGCCAGCAGATGTGCTAACATGTTGAGCAACAGCTGGGAGGAGGGCAGGCTGGGATAACGCTCTGCATGCTTCACACCGTGCTCAGCTGTTACTCAGCAGACTTTAGACTTTGTTTTTCTTTCCTTTTTTTTTGTTTTTTGTACAGTTTAACTCGTGACACTGCTGCCAGAATAACCAGCGCGAGTCGTTTCCCAGTCTGCTGGATGAGACGAACTGCTTTTCCCAGAGTTTCTGAGCCCGGGTTCCCTCGGGCCTGTCCTCTTTCTCACGTGCGTTCGGTTTGTGTTGGAGCATGCAGAGACCTCTTGTGGTTGAAGTGAGGCATTACACTATATTTAAAGAAAGCGCACACTTTTGTAAATATTGTAAATAATTACATGTAAAATTGCATTTATATGATTGAGGTGCAGATTAATTTATTGTGGTGCTGTTGAGTACATGAAAAGGCATTTGTGTAAATCATAGTTTCTGCTTCTAAGTGGAGGCTTTTCTTGTTTTTTAATGTAGTTAAAAAACATTAAAAAATGTTAAATAATAGTAAATATTATTTACTATTAGAATAATAGTAAACTATTCTAATTTACTATTAGAAAATTAGAATAATTAGAATATTTACTATTAGAATAATAGTAAATGTTTAAAGGGTCATTTAGTTCTTCTTTGGTTTAATGATGAGTTTTTATTTGCTCCCATCTTTCAGCGACAGAATAATAAAATCTATGGTCAAAATGTGATATAAAGATCAATAATTTTTGGAAAATAAAAAAAACCTGGATTTGTCTATTTGCTTCCTTCTCCTCTGACTTCTTTTGCTCCTAGATGATGTTGGGAGTATAAGTTTGGTTATATTAATTTTAGAAACAGTTAACCTTTGTGCATATAAAATATTAGATGTAGCATGAATATTTGGAGTAGATTTTAAGTTAGGTAGATTTGGATAAAGATTCAAACTAAAACAACTTTCTGAACTCACATAAATTACTAAAGGGCCCTCAGAAAGGGATTGCGTTGTACCAGCGGGTAGAAAGCAGAGGTTGAGGGGGTCTGCCTGTTCACAACATAAGTCAAACCAAAACTGAACTTTAGAAAACAATTATTCTAGAAGTGCAAACAAATGTATCAAGATATTTCTTTTAAGTATTAACAGCATGTTCTGAACTAGTTAGTGTCTAACCATACTAATTTGCA
>CAEGAD010063428.1:0-25550 GCA_903067055.1 Poeciliopsis paucimaculata
ATATACTGCAAGTGATTCACCCTAAGAGAATTAAAAAAAGAAATAGATTATATTGCTGAAAAAGGTTTGAGAACCTGTTGAAAGGCAGATCAGAGGATTTTAAGATAAACTAGCAAAGCTGCCCACAGGGGACTGGAGTGTATGTCTAGTACATCCCAAATCCTCAACTTGGGGTGGAAGTCCTGAGGGTTTGAGGCCACCTGGTCAAAGAGGGGGGCGGCAGTGATAAACGCACCTTGTTTAGGGTCTCATCATCCGAATGAGACACACAAGGGCTCAAGATGATTGATGAGGACTGGAGCGTGGGCTGATAAGACATGGCCCATGAATCTGTTCTACATCATCGGCTCCTTTGATCACTGACAGAAGTTCAGAGATGGGCCTGTGCATCTGTCCAAACAAACAAAAGCCTCTTCCCTCTCAAATGCCTCACTTGCTCTGCAACAATGCAATCAGTCCCCACCTTCATTACCCTGCCGCTCAGGTTGACTCTCCCTCATACACAAACAGTAGAGACAAAAGCAAAATGACAGAAAGGCCATGAATCTGAGGGCAAAGCTGAGTTTTAAAGCAGGACAGAGAGCGGGAAATGAATTGGGAAAGACGTGGAGAGAGAAAGAGAGAGAGCAAAGTATCCAAGAGGGGCGGCTTGGAGCCTGTGAACCATGGCAGCATGGGTTAAAGCCCCCCAAAAGGAACACTCCTCTGCAATGACAGATTCGGCTGATAAGGGATGAGCCATGAAAGCCGATCGGTGTGCTGACAGCAGGAGAGAGGCCTTGGCCTCAGTTGCCAGGGTGCATTACTGCGGGCAAATGCAGCTGTCAGGGCCAAGCTACCATGCCACCATGTTGACGTCACACAGACTGGACCCCGTCTACACTGTTTTTTCGATTCCTCTGGTCATAGAACTCTGCATTCCATCACTGAAACATTCCCAGGCCAGTCTGTAGCACAACTTCATTTTGGGGTGTAGTGTATCATCTGACAGGTGCTGAAATTAACCTATGCCAGCAATTCTGACATACTGACAATGTGCAAAAGAATGCTGGAGTGCACAGAGTGAAGGATTCTGACAGGTAAAGCATTAAATATTAGACTTGGATTTATTCCAGAGAATCACATTGAGCTGCACTTACGAGGCCTCTTTTACTCGTCTAACACTGTAAGACTAAGGAGCTTTAGCACTAGTCTCAAGATAGACAGACAGAAATATGGACAGCATGGAGAATGAGATCCACAGTGTAAAACAGCAGACTTTCATGTACTTTCCCTGCTGAACATGCAGCCGCATGGCACTTACTCTGCCAGCCCCCAAAGAAAATTACCCCATTTACCAAGGGGGTTGAGAAAAAAGACTGCAGCCGATTCTAAGGCAGTAATAAGCTATTTAATTTTTACTTGCAATTATTTAAGGCTCAATAGATACAGTCTGAGTCCTTATTGCTATTAAAATGATTATTCTCACCAAATTATTTTAACCCACTTTCAGATGAGAAAAAATATTCTACATCCTCATTTAAAGAGCTAAATGGGGGCCTCTATTCACTTCATGTGGTCTACATATCAAATTAGAGAGTTAAAAGCCTCTCTTTTATTTTGGCATTCATTTCAAATGATTAGCCCAGTACTGGAGATCCCCACAAACGAATGCAGAATTATTTTACATATAAATTCTGATTTAAATACACTGCCTCATGACTCATTAGCTTTCCTCTAAGTAACTTGTTTAAGGCAGAGCTCTTTCCTAAAGAGCATTAGAAACAATCTTGAAGTAAACAGAATGAATATGATGTAGAGGATTGTGGGTTTTTATACCCATAGTCCAAATTACGTGAAATTGATGTGTGCCAAGTTAACATGCATGTCACTGCTAGGGTTTTTTAACTGAATGTGAATATCAAAACATGACAAGGACAATAGGACATTTGTAAAAAAAAACATCAAATAGCTACAGTCAGTCAAAAAGAGCAGTCAGTTTTGCGGACATCCCCTCATGGCCGTTTAAAACTCTGCATCTATATAATATAAGAGGATATGTAGCTCATCGCTTTGACCTTGGTATGAGAGCTGATCGCTTTGGTCTTTTTCCCTTTTTGATCCTGTATCTCCTACTTCACCTGTGCCCATGTCTGAATCTCGTTTCTCTCTGCCTCTTGCTCCCTTCATTCTCTAGCTCACCTTTCTCCTTGCATTAAAAGCTGAGGAGAATACCTGAAAAGGTTGGTGACCTTTTAATGAAAATGTCAGTATTCCTGTAGTGGAAAAAGAGGCAAAAGCCCAGAACGTAGGCAAGGTTTCAGTGACACCTGAGCTTTCACAAACCCAACTACATCCTTATTGAGACATTAAATGTCGGTTTCTTGTCTCTATAAAAGTCTTTATCTTTTTTTCATGAAATCGGGGTGAGATCTTCCTTAAGCACTTGTTTCTCTTTTGAGATCTGTAGCCAATCAAAAATACTTTCTTTAACCAATTCTTTTAAAATTGTATTGTATTGTATTAATGACTAATTCTCATCAACTGAAATCAAAGAATTCCTTAGAGGGCACTTTAAAAAATACATCTTACAGAGATTCCAAATATCCTTCAAATACTTTACATTAAAAGTCAGGAGATGTGGGAAAGAAAGGGATTAATGATTCCTCTGTGATTTCCAGAGCTCTGGTTCAGCCACAACTGGGCTTGACAGATGTACACCTGAGAAAAAGTCACTGGGGCTAATGTGACTTTGATGTCTTCCTCTACAGCTTTTCTTTTCCTACATCTATGCATGGGATTCTGAGTCCACCTTGAGGAATTGAAATAAAGATCTTGCTGAGTGGCTCAGTAGCAGATGCCAACCAGAGCAGTCATGATCATTTGCCAACTGTATCTCAGCCTTTTGTCACGTTTTGTCTTCTGTCTCTATTTTTAGCATGGCGAAAAGACGTCAAGGCGAAGGTGTGTTTTAAGTAAGTGACAGCCTGACGCCCAGCTTTATTTGATGCTTGCCAGATCAAAGCCTCACTGCAGGGCACGCTAATTTGAAGTCCACCGCAGTGATGATCGCTGTGCATGATTACCCCACAATGGCACTCCTATTAATCACATCACTCTGATTATTCTAATTTGATTTGACTCAGCGATGCCTCTTCTCAATTTTTTCCTCCGTCTCTTTTTCTCATCCTCCCTCTCATCATCGTCATCACAACGTCTCCCAATAAAACTGTCAAGCGGGGCAACTGCTCTCCACAGTAAGTGGATGACATTTAAAAGGCTACAACATGACTGACAGTGTACTCACAGAGGGGGGGAGTGAGAGTGCAGAAGGGGGAAGAAGACGAGGAGAGCTGGAGACAGGGAAGATGAGGAAAAGAGGGGATGCCCAAGTTAATTCTTACAAATGACTAATGTCTCCCTCAGCAGGTGCCAGGACCAGACAAACTGGATAAATATTGAGATTCGTCTGAGCGCATCAGCACATGAAATGAAACCCAACTGCTTCTTATACAGCTCTAAAAGTGACATGGCTCTGCTGGGTACCTCAGCTCTGTCTATCCAGATAACTGCATGATTAATTACTTTGAAAGTTTAGTAAATGTCTGGACATTCAAATACACACAGCTCTGTCCACTGTGTGCTCATTGTTTGAATGGACAATGTCTGTGCTGCCAATATTTCTGAACATGTACTGTACCATACAAATTAAAAAAATGCACTGTATTTAAGAAATGATTATGTATTTCTCCTGGAATAAATGCTTTTCTTAATGCAGTCAGTTACAAATAGTCATGATTTTTATCTTTTCTTGTATTGTTTTTTTCTTAGACGTTAAATATTGCCTTAGTGTTCATGCCATATGAAAGTGCTTTATTTTCAACCTGTCTGCTGGTTAAGTCAAGCAAACCAGTATTAGTATCTTTCTCCTGGACAAGTTGTCAATCCACCACAGGCATATCATTTATATACAGCTCTTCCAGCTTTGCACATTCAACAGCTACTTTTTTCTGTTCAAAGCTATAATCTCACAAAGAAAGAAGAGCTATAAAATACATAAAATATAATGTAGGTATTGAAATTAAGTTCAAATATGTTTCACAATTGCTCTTTTCCTGTTAATATGTATTTCTTATCTATGTGCTAATTCTGCTTCAGCTTTACATGCTCCACCCTGACTGTTAGTCCAGTCAGTGAGAGATATTTTTTTCTTTCTTTCTTGTTTTTTTTTTTTTTTTTTTTTTTTTTTTACGTCAAACAAGCTATGTCCCAGGGAGAGGCTGAGACAACACCAAAGCACATCCTCTTTCCACACAATAGAGATCTCCAACTATGCTATGCCCACACAGCAGGCATCCACCACTCTGCAGAGGGCAGGAAGCTGCTCCAGCTGACCCACTGCCTCCTCAAATATACAGTCAGAGGAAATTCCCTTAAACAGCAGGAGTCTGAAAACTAAAAAAATCTTCCTCCTAATGTTGCTGACACAAACTGCTTCAGAGATTCAAATCATTCAGAAATTATTTCACGAGTCTCTGTTCATTTATGCCAGGTGCATGTAAAGAAAGGTACCAAACAGTTCCATAGGTGACATAAACAGTTTGTTTTCTAAAAATATCAGCATCTACTTTATAGTTAAATAAAACAATGAATCCACTGTCATTTTATAACCCCTAATGTCTAACGCATTGTTCAAATGTTGTCCAAGTCTGCTACATTTCCTCATTTGCTATTGTGAAACAATTGTGTAAGCAGAAGAAACATCAAGTATCTAGACTGGAAATTGATAAAAAAAGACAAAGCCTTAGTAAAACACACAATCTCCATTGTGTTGGTTTAGGAATGAAAAACTCTCCTTTAAATGTTCCATGTCTCTCAATGTCACTGCAAGTTCAACAAGATTAGATACGGGATAGCTTCTGTTGCCTTTTCCTGAAGGAGATTGTGAATGAAAACAGCAAGGCTGTAAAAGTTGTTTTCTAATCTTTAATATTACATGCTTTTTACATAGTATATAGTGTGAAAAGAAAAACACAAAGAAAAACAAACTTGCAGACACGTTCACACATCCAAGGTTCCTGATATCTTTAATAGACTCAAAGGGCTGTGCAATTCACACCTTTCGGTCCAGAATGCCCAGACAGAATTGGCCATTTGGCATACAGATGGCACTTCTGCTAAAGTGTGGTGTAATTGGTGCAAAACCATGGCACTGTGTGGCCTACCAGCCAGGGGTACCACATTTTCTGGACAAAGGGCAGTGTGTTTTGGCTCAGTGGTGGGCTGTGAAGAAAACTGTGGTCCATAATGATGCAGCCATATGTTGTGTAACTCCTATACAGCCTGCATGTCTTTGTGCCTGTAGCTGGAGGGTCACACGTCTTTGTGTGCAGTGTGTTATGGTGTGACACTGCCATTATGGATGAGTGCTGACAGCCGGTGGAATGGCCACAGACAGAGGGCTTGTACTTGTTGTGTTAACACTGGCGGGACACAATAATCTGCTACTTGTAAAGCAGGTATCGTCCTGACAAAACCATTATTGTTTTCACATGGTAATGAGCACTGGGGAGGGACTGGGAAATAGATTTAGAGGAGGCTGGTCCAAGGCCATGGCTCGCCTGAAACAGGGTGTACGTTGGATGGGTGGGTAGGGGGTGTAGAGCAGAAAGGCGGGGGAGAGGGACATTAGGTTTGTTCTCTCGCATCACTGAGCACTGGAGAGTTGTCTTAAATCGCCACAATACAAATTAGCTGGATGAGAGAATGGAAGCCCCCAGAAGAGGGGGAAAAGCAGATGACAAGCATGAGCATTTAAGTCAAACACACAATAGCATTTGGTATACCCACCCCCCCTCTAAATCCACACACACATACACATGCCTTCATGCCTATATCTTCCTCTCTGTGCAGATCAGGGTGGATTAAAAAAGAAACCAGAGAGTGTTTTTTGGTGTCCTCTAATGATGCAAGCAAGGATGCAAGTCAATAGAGCAATTCATTAACAAATCAAAGTCCCAGGGGTATGTGGGCAGTATGGCGGTGTTTGTGCAAATCTATCCTTCCGAATGGAGACCCATATGCTGGGGGTCAGGGTGACACCCCTCTCCACTGTGTTTACCATTCAGCATACACACTCTGTCGTTAGGGTCAACCACTACCTAAAGTGTCCACTGAACACACAACAGAATTTCCATATGGTCCATGAAAATAGATATGCCGTTGGACTTCTCTTTCTTCCCACGCCCCAGACTTCAGTATCTTTTGCTACTGTGCATTTTCTGTGCATTCACTTCAGCTTGTTGAAAGGCCTTTGGGTCTGAATGGGCTGTGGTTTTCATCTCCTTAGAAAAATAGCAAGACAGGACAGTAAGAGACGTAAGTCCTGGTCACTTGTTTCTCCTTTTTGTACAGAGATAAGGAACGCCTTAGATTTTACATTTTTCCCTAGAACAATTGTTTTCTCCTTGTGCCCTAAAAACAAAATCCAAAACCTTGGTCAGAACAGTTAGCCTACCATTCTTAGACTGAACTGCTTATGTTGCAAGCCTCTAAAAGAAATATGACTGTTATCTTTAAGTTAATTATTCTTTGGTAACCATGTATTAAGATAAGTAATTAATGATGAGTCCATTTATATTATTAACTGGCGAGGTATTGTTGATTTTTCTTACTACTATTAAGTGAAGTGGCAAATTTTGTGTGGATTCAAAACATACATCCATTAACAATCACTTAATGAATAATTCATTCTCCAGATTAACATTGAGAATTTGAGATTATTTTTGGATAATAATGAGATTGATTTGGATAATAATGAGCTTAATTGTGGCACCTGTATTGCGTATCCTCTGAAGTTTCTGTCTAATACACCTTTTCAAAGGACCATTAGGACATTTGCTCTCCTCGCCATGATATTTCATAAGAACATGGAGCCAGTACCAATGACCACTTGTGAGTGGGAAGCCTACTGAGACAGTAGTGACCTACTGAAGAGGATTCCAGCCTGAGGGCACTTCACATGACTCGTTCAAATCCACACAAATAAAGCCCTTTATGGCCTGAAAGTGGCCCCACAGAATGGGTGATACAGAGCCTCCTGAAAAGCCCAACACGATTGTCATGGATATTACACGACGCGAGCAACAACGGACTGAAGAGACAAGTGTTGATCAGGAACAAAACTTGAGCAGACTTTTCCATGAGGAGGGCCAGGGAATGTTGACAGGCCCGTGAATGGTCTGTTTAACCCTTTGAAAGTGAAACGGGGCTCCCTGAAACAAACGCATTCTGATAGACTTTATACGCACTGGGACACAAAAAGTACACTAAGCTCCTGCAAGGGAACCAGACGGAGGGCAGGAGACGAAAATAAGATTGGAAAGGTGGGAATGTGTTTGTGCCAGAATCCATCAGCCTGACTCTTCTATTTTCTGGCTTCAACGCTTCTCTTTTGAGCTCAACAGAGAGATGATTTAAGCCTTCACTGGGCTCCAGCATCCATTTTGACTGAGTCCATTTACAGTTTTAAAAAGACTGTTTGTTCACAAGAGTATGCTGTGGTTTGATGGAGAATGTCAAACCTAACATGAATGATATCCCACTGTCATCAACAGTCATTCATCCAGTTGCCAAAAAACTTTATTTCTCTATCAACACCCAGGGGTAAATCTAAACACAGAATGTATTATCTGATGTTTGTAAGAAAGAAACACATAAACCTTGCAAAAAAAAAAAAAAAAAAGTCTTTCTGGAAGAAGATGACATGGCAGTTGAGGTTGTAGCGCTTTAAAAATGAAAACAGAAATTTTAATGTCACTTCAAAGAGAAATTTACTGAAAACAAAATGCTTTTCTATGTAATTAGACTTAAACTTAGACCTAATACCTCCTGATCCTGTTGATTTAAAATTGGGGCATTTGACAGTTATGTGGCTGTTTGCTGCATAAATGCTAATTGATTGACGGGTGAATGAAGCAAGGGTTTGGCAGGGACAACAAAACCAGGTTTTTGCAAAGTTATGTGGGAGCTGGTGCCTTTCTCCAGAGCTCACTGGGCGAGAGGTGGTCAGCAGTCCATCACAGGATTGTGTGTGTAGTGATGTACATTGAAAGCTGTTGAGATACCAATAAGCTCTGAAGTCTCTTTTGATCAAATCGGACACTCCCAGTACTTGGTTAAAAAAGCTAGGTGGCAAACTTTTTTCTTTAATAGTTGAATCTTGGTTGGTGAATGGGCATTTGGAATGTTACAGTTGCCTGCATTACTTATGGTTTTCATGGAAAGTTTAGTTTCAGCTAATTCCACACCTTCCTGATGCTCTTCGTAAGAAGTCCTTGGCTCTTTGACAACTGTTCTGATTGGTCGTTTTACACTTCTGTCTAAAATCTTGTAGGAGCAACTGGTCATGGCTGATTTATAGTGCAATAATGTATCTTTATGATAATAACCCCTAACTGTGCTCACTGTGACATCCCAAAATTTTGAAGCCTTCTGGAACAGTGCCACCAAGTTTTGTTGCCATAAGATTAAGACGTTCTTGGGAGAGTCCTTTGTTTTGTGATGCTTGTTGTGTGATACTTTGGTGATGGATAACATTTTCAAAGCCTATCAGTTAGGACTAAATCAGCATTTATTTATTATGTCAAAAGTACTTTCTCTTTCTGTGTGGGTGCTTTAAGAATGTTATTCAAGCCAATTGTCATTTTAGAAATGTTAACTCAGGAAAAACATTGATATGTTCAATATTTATTTTCCCTGCAAATTGTCAACTCCACATATCCCATTTTCTTATTAAATGTGGAGTGAAAATGTAATCAAGCTTAACATTAGGACAAACTGGACATTAAAAATGATCCATGCTTTCTGTATTAAGACACGGAATACATCTTTGTTTCATTCTAGCTGATAAAAATTCAAGGTTCCATCCAACATACAACAAAATTGCATGTAAGTCAGGGCATTTATGTTTGACTCTATGTTCAAATGCCTAAACTTAACATGAGTTTCCTCTTGCAAACTGCTACAGCGAGGCTGTCACCCTCCAAACTCTCTCACGTAGGCTTCTCAGAGAGCACAAAAAAAAACTTCTTCAGCACAGCTCCTGCATGCTGACGGTAATCCTGAACTTTGGAAACTGCAAGAGAGGAAGAGAAATGTGCTTAGTTCAGCTCCTTCTTGTCACAGGCTGTAGTTTGAGTGGGAGCAGACATGGCTGCCATTGTGGGACCGTTCTATGTTGCTGTGTTTGTGTCAGGAAGGCTTTCAGCAGCGAGCATTGTGACAGTGAGGACGTGTGAGGTGCATTGAGATGTCCTCATTCTAGGAATACTGCCACTGCCGCCATGAGAACAGCCAATTATGCCTCCAGCATGCAAATGTCTTGCAGAGAGAGGGAGAGAGACAGAAAGAGAAAGAGAGAGCAAAAGACAAAGACACAATGGGGTCTGTGAAGGTTCTATGTGTGCCCTACTCAGTCTGAGACTGTTGTTTAATTGCCATGTTTACCCAGTGACTACATCCCGTGTCATTAGCACACAGTGTAGTGTCATTTGTGTTGTCACACTATGCTACAGCACCATGGGGTCATTATTGCTCAACTGGCATGAGCGCACAAAATTGACATATTTTATGTGGGAGATCTGGATACACTTCTTTGAGTTGTTTTTTATTTATTTTTTTTTTTTATTTTTTTTTTTTTTTTTTTTCTTATTTCATGCACTTTCAAACAGCCATGGGGCCAATTAATTTTTGACCAGTCCATATCCCAGGGACTGTTGTTGCTTTAATGGTGTGGTTTGCAACCGCTCACACGTCACTGTGTATCTGATGAGACAGATTACTGCACTGTGTTTAAAAGCATTATAAGAAATGCAATATCAATGCTTTTATTGCAAAAACAGAAAATGTAAATGAAATATCAATGCTTTTTTGCAAAAACAGAAAATGTATTAGTAAAAGTATACTTAAATGTGTGCATTTTAATCTACACATTTATAATTTTACCGCAATACAACTTAGCAATTTAATTTAAAAAAAACAGCTAATATTAAAGAAAACTTAATTTTGACTCATAAAAACTAATAAATTATTTTATGTTTTTAATTTACTGCAAATTCATATTAAAAAAAGTCCCTTAAAGTCATGCATTAATAGCAACAAAAATAGCAGGAGGTGGGAGAACAAATAAAAATCACGAACTGGGAGGCAAAACAGCTTTCTGTATCCCTGAGTACCTGGTCAACACAGGTGGCAGATTTACAGGAAACAGATTTAATTATGCTCCTGGTAACAATGCTTTGTCCTTACAGCGGCTGACACCACTGTTGACAAAGGCCGCCGCTGCATTCTAATCAGGAAACAAAATGCCGTGGAGCGCCCCAAAGCCCTGCTGGAGAATCATTAGCAAACCACCTTCCAGGAACAAGGGAAAATGGCAGAAGAGAGAACAGCCCCTGACACGCAGTGCAGCGCCATCAGGCAGGCAGAGCTCATTTCCCACCCTGGAGACTGAGGTCCACCAAGGGAGGTGAAGAGAGAAGCTGACCAACTGATAGACAGACAGACAGAACGACAGCCGGGTTGCCGTGCCGAGCCGTCCCACCAGGGCCGAGCATAACAAGGGGGCTGACAGGCTGCAGCTGGGTCCTGCCTAACGAAGGCGGGGACATTAGCGAGGCTCTACGTCTGTCTCATTAAAAGACATCAGCCCACCTTGATTTCCACACACGCTGCCCACTTGTGTGACAGCTCGGCATGCCAGCAGCCAGAGAGGGAAGTGGCGCCACTGCACCGTGGGCCAGGTGATGGAAGGAGCTGTTGACATTACAGTGTGGGGAGGGACGGGGGTCAAATGTAAGGTTGACCTCTGTCTCTGGGACAGTGATGACCTCGTTAGGGGCCCTTGACAAAAGCGGCACTGGCTGGGTGTCACCGCTGTCATGGTATACACAGGTTGGCTGACACAGTAGCTCCCATTGCCGCAGCTCCCACCGCCTCACTATGACTAGTCTGTACTGCTAACACTGGGGCGCTCACTAATGAGCATCAAAGGGCCTGTCCTTCAACTAGTAATGAGGACAGGTGATGACAATATCACATAATAACAGCGGCTGGAACATGAGTCTGGACAGTAGAGGCCAGAGCAGGATGAGACAGATGAAAATAACATTTTAAAAGGACAGGCCTCTTCAAACATTCGGCGTTGGTGCAATCATTATCACAGAGCAGACAAAATAGGTAATGAAAAGATCAATATTTTTCTTCAGTTAAAATTCACAATAGATATTTGTGATAAGCAAAAACGATTTAAGCTGTGTGAAGTAACGTACAGTGTATTTACAAAATGAAAAAGTACCGAACACATTTTTGCTGAAATGGGTTTAATTCTGAGTAGGAAAGCCTTTTTTGTTTGTAAAAACATCAACACACAAACATAAAAACTGTCTTCAAATTCAGAAGGTTTCTGGAGTTTCTTTCTGTAGTTTTTTGATTGCATTTAAGTCACAAGATTGACTGGGACATTGCAGCAGCTTTGTCTGATCTAAAAGAAAATCATGATTGGATTCTTCCTCACTCATGGAACAATATTTTTTGGGGTGATGTAGAGTAAAATTTCTCCTCCAAACATTAAAAACGGGTAATTTTTTTGTTTAATCAAACATCAAAAAAATAGCTATATTTTAGCCATATTTGGTCAGACTATTTTCCCCAAAGGGTTTATTGACTTGGCCAAATTATCTGAAACTACATTTTCAGCATGCTTTCTCTTCAGCATCAGTCTATGTTATTGAGTGGGAGTAGTAGCCATTTTGGTTGTTGGCATTATTCAATGTTTTAATGTAAAAGCTATATCTCCCTGCTGAATATGAAAGTCTTTCTCAAGTTCTCTGCCTAACGACTCTTAGAAAAGTCTTCTTATTGACATTTCTGTCATAACTCTTTTGAGGATCCCATGGCCAAAGCAGGCTTTTGGAACATGATATGTTTTATGACTGAAGACCCGAAAGATATTTTCTAAACATTTAGAAGTCTAGAAGTTCACCTGTAACCAATGTCATCAGTCTGTTTTGTAACAATATTTTTAGGCTTCCTGTGTAAGGACTTAGTTCTGAAAAATCTTTTTATAGGCCGGTCATATGTTTTTAAATTGGATGAATTTCAACAAAGAGGAGGGAGAGAGAATTATTTTGTGGCAATTTATTAAGAATGACTTAAGACTTATAAAAACACACAGAGGAGATCATGGGAGGAATCAGAAATCATGTGGAACTGCATGCTCCTTCTGTGTGGAAAACATGGAACCAGAGAAAACTGAGAGAAGTGCTCTGTATGGAGTGACTGAAAAACACAAATAGGAAACATAGAGAAATAAAACCTGCACAGAGTATTAAGGTAGGTAGGATTAAAAGAGAAAAGAAAATGCTATCAGAGATAGCTGTGACGATAAAAACATGAAGCAAATGGAAGGGAAAAAAGATAATCAACATAAATTAAAAACTAAGAAATACAAATAATTAAGACGAAATATTTAAACAATAATTCAACAGCATAAAATTTAAAAAACAGATACAAAATTAGTACAAAGCCAAAAGTCATGACAAGACATTGAATTAGGCAAAATCAGTCTCACACCGACATGGATTAATGATGCTGATTTCAGCTATTTTAATGGATAAAGTAACATATTCAGCACTTTTTCCCTCAGTCTAGTATTCAAAAATATTTTCCAGAGTAACAAAACTTACCGTTCTTCTGAAATATACTACACAGAGTCCTAGCAAGGGTTTGTAATTATGCATAACGGTCCCAGTGCAGCAGTATTACACTGCCTGGTCTCATGTATTCAGTTCCAGCAGCTCTCCCTGCAGGTCTCCAGAGCTCAGTTTAAGAGGAGGATGAATAGAGTGATGAAGTGCAGGTCACATGTCTGTTTGATCCAGTGATAACGAGGGGGCTGAAGAAATAATCTATCAGCAATAATCCCTGACTCAGGAGACACCTCGGCACTACACATACTTGATCTGACGCGCGCATGCAGATGACAGATGCACACGAAGGTCTGCAACCAACACACACTCCATGCTGATCACCATATTCAGCAGGCCTTCATTATCAGTTTAATGTGAAGCAGGGGAGTCTGCAACCAAAATGACCAATTATTCAGCATCAAGTATATCACCCCTCTTTCACTCACTGGGATTTATTACCATAAGATACCCGGGTGAGAGTAAATGGCTGTAAACAGAACGCGGACAGGCAGACAGATAATGCTGTTTATTGTGTGGAATGGTACAGGGAGAGAACTCTGCACCACTGGGACCTCGCTGGATCTTAGTTGAAAAGTGAGCACGTAAAACACAGAGGAGAGGTTATCAAGGAAAAGATGCCATACTCAACACCCATAAATCATTTATAATGTGTACCATAACATTTTCCTCTCTTCTTTAGTCACAGTGAAGGGTAGGCTCCCATTTCCTGCTTGGGTCGTGTAAAGATAATCATGTATCCATTTACATTTCCCATAAAGGAATATGGAGATGAGGAAGGCGAGTCAGCAGGGGGTTACTCTCGCTCACACACACACACACACACACACACACATATAAATACACCGGGGGATAAACACACGCACGCAAAGACACAGTCGCAAATGTATTTGCCTTGCTATGCTGTCACAATCAGGACATTTTGAACTATCACAGATTTAGATTAGAAGCTGTCAATGTTTTTGTTGCAGCCACTGTTCACAAATGAAAGGCTGAGGCGAAACGAATGAACAAAACAACATCCTAATGATTGTTTATACAGTGGAAACATGAAGCAATTTCGACTGATTATCGGGACAATGTCTACCAGTGACGCCATTGTTAGTGTACAGGCCAGAATGAGAAAAAAAAGAGAAAAGTCTTGATTGAGAACAAAGCAGAGACAGCTGAACCCATCATCTTTTATTCATTACATAAATGACATTTTAACAAGAGAAAATTCCTCATTATTGCTTCATTATACTGTATAAAAGCTCTGTTTAGCAGATTGATAAAGTGATAGTGCTTTTATGAATATCAATATGTTTAGACTGGAGGCCTCAGCCAAGGTCAAAGCTGTATGTTATGACAACACAGACCATGACAACACATTGGGGTCAATAGATAAAAGAAGTGTACGCATTTGGATTATCTTTAGTCTTTGAGACTTATATATTTGCAGATATTAGAACCAACATCAAATTTTAAACATTGTTTTATCCTATAATAAATTTCCAACGTACACTCTCTGACTATGCAAAAAGATGTGTCCAAAGATTTATTATTTATACCTTTACAATCAAAATTTATTTAGTTTTTTATTATTATTACTGTTATTATTATTATTATTATTATTATTATTATTATTATTATTATTATTATTATTCCTTAAGCTTTAAATTTACACTTTCTGTTTAGAGTCACTAAAATATGCACATGTCAATCAAAATAAGGCAAGTACTCTGTGACAACAGAGAATAGTTTATTCGAATTGGTCTGGTGGCGGCGAGTGAAGTAGAGCAAACGTCTGAATGCAAAATGAGGTATTTATGAAAAATACGGGCTATGCTGTCCTCCATTTGAAAGAAGCATTATCCGTACTAAAGAAGGACGGTGGGAACGCTGACCTTTTTAAGCTCAGCTATCTGTGTGCACACCTAATGCGAACGTGAACACATCCCGGCACTTGAAGACATAAACACAACAGAGTACGCAGTTTTTCTCCCACCTCAGCTCGGGGGATGTTATTTCAAATAATTACCGGTGGCCTCTCCCTGTCCCTGGTGGCGGCTGCTTTTGTGTGAGTTGAGACAACAGTGGGTCACAGTGGAGGGTCTGCTTTTGGAGGAAGTGAAAGTGTTAGCAGTGGCTGGTGGTGGTGTTGTTGAAGGGGGCGATGGAAGATCTGAGACTGGCCTCCTATGGCCCTGGCAACAGCTCTTAATTAACCACCCAGGTATTCCTGAGCCTCACGGCCCACTGCCCGGTTGGCCATATGGCTGGAGCTGCGCCATTGCCGTAATTACCAGGGGAAACACTGCATCAAAAAGAGCTCAGCCAACATAAAGCTTGTGTAAATTATTTTTAATGGTTCCCTTCTGGCAGGAGCGCGTGTTTGTCATCTTAAAAAGAGGGGCTGAGTGTATTACTCGCCCTTGACCCCTCTTTTCCGTGCACTTGCTCCATGCTTGAGAGTGTGACCCATCTACCTAATTCTAGCTGGTATCTTACAGACACACACAGACACACACACGCATGCATGCACAGCCATTAGTGCTGTTACACTGCTAAGCAATTCCCCTTTCCCCCCGCTGCTTGAGTGAGTGCTTATAGCCCACAAAGAAGAAGGCATTTATCTTTATGCACTTCATAGTGACTCATTGGTGTTTTGTTTAATTATCGGTCACTACATCACCTTAAATCTGGCACGTGAGGTTCTAACATACAGGCTAAACATTCTCTATTTTATAAATGTAATATTAAAGAGCAGATGGAGCTCAACATGATTAATTAATTGCTCTCAAAAGTGCAGAGCATGTTTCACATTTCACTAAAAGCCAATTTCGGGCCCTCATCGAAATATCACCTCACATGCTCATGAAACTAGCAGCCATCTTGAATTCCCATCGGAAAAAATGAAAAGAGAGAAAAAAAAACAAAACACTGAGATCATGATTTGGCCTTCGGTCTGTAATTATCTAATCTGTTGTTCTAATGGTCTTTCATGAACAAGCATCTCTAAAGGGATGAAAATTGTGGTGAAATTGGTTCCATGCCTGTCCTTTATTCTCTCCTTTGCTCAAGTCTTCCCCCCCTCTCCTTTCTGTCTTTTTCTCTTTCGGTTTGGACTGCTAATCATCCCAGGAGGGGTCCAGGAGGGATAAAGTAGCACCTCGTTGCCGTTTTCCGCTTGTGTTATTTTTGAATTGTTCTTGTTCAAGGATGTTGTTGCGGAGAAGGGGAGGGGTGGGGAGTGGGACGGGAGTGTTCATTGGCCTCTGAGGTGGGTTGACACTGCTGGCTTCCCCCTGTCTGGTGGCTACTCACAATATGTCAGGAACACAGGACATTTCCATGCCCCAGCTCCCCCTCTGTAAATCTCACGCCAGGCCATTGGTGAGATGTTTTTTTAAGGAAGTGGCTAGCAATCTGGTCAGAGCGACCTCACATCTGCCCTGCTAATGAGAATGCTGGCCTCCTCCCAATTTGCCTCCGTTAACACTGTCCTTACCCACACAGGTCACGTCCTCCAAGGAACTGAATGAACACAATACAGAGAACACATAGAGAGAGGCATGCAAAGAAAGAGATATGCATACACAAGCATGCAAGCGCAACAGACATTCATGGATGTACACGTATATGATATGGGAATACGTACATGAACGTTTATTGCTTCACAATTTGGCATGTATTCATTTCGCAGTCACCTTAAATATTGACATTAGCTCACATTGAATTGTAAATTACAGCATTAAAGAGCGATATTGTATTATTGTACAGTCTCTGAGGATAAATCCTTATGCTTGCTTTCCCTAATGCTTACTGCTTACCATAACCTTAACTATATGGAATGGAAAGAAAGTCTGAAATAGAGGAAAAAAATTTAATTATACAGTGCAGTTTGATTAATTAGATATAAGCCAAATATTTCAATATATATTTAGATATTTTTAATGAAAATAATATTACTACTGGAAGGGAAAATACATATGAATTTCAATAATAAAATATTTAAATATTCTAAAAAGTGTATTGTGCATACATTCAATTCCTTTTACTTGTTTAAAGCTAAATAAAATCTAGTGAAACCATCTGCTGTCATAGTTACCTAACAAAAAGAATGTAAATTTAATCTGTGTAAACATTGTGTTCTGACCTTCAGGTTTGGTAGAGAACATTAGTAAACAAAACATTACAAAGACTAAGGAAAACAACAAAGGGGTCAGATAGGAAAAAGAAGAAAGCAGGGTTAGGTCAAAACAATATCCTGAGATTTGAACATCTGACTCAGTTCAATTCAACCTCTCATAAAAATGAGAACCTCTCATAGCAAAAACTTCAAATCTACTAACACACAGCTACGTATCTACCCAAGGGAAGCATTAATCAAAGAAGCAGCTGGATGCCCATGGCTTTTCTAAGTGCTCTGCAGAGATCCTCTGTTCAAATAGGGACACAGATGAAAAGATATGAGTCAGATGAGACCAGAAATGAACTTCTGAAGTTCATATGCATGACACTTTTCAAACTTTGTAAATCTGAAAAATGATCTTCATTGAAAGATTTGTAGAACTTTTTAAAAACAATGCATCACTTTCCTTTTACTTTATGATTTCGCACCACTGTTGGTCCATCACAATAAATTCCATTATAATAATGATATTTAATGTTTTCACATCACAAAAAGTGAAAATGATTAGGAACAGAAGCAATTTTTCTAGGCACTACATAAAATGAGCAAAACCAACAGCCTATTTAATACAAAAAGTAAACTTGGAGGGAAAGTGGCAACCACACACATAGAAATCAGTTACTTTCTTGTCTAAACTCCAACTTAATGACTTGATGAAAGCTGAGAACCACACTTGGTGCAGCACAGTGGAAATAAAAGCATAATTGCTATCATAGATCTAACACATAGTGCAAATAATACAAGCATGCATTCATCCATTTAACTGCACCATCAGCTCACTCTCTTAATGACATCTGAGTCATTACCTGAATTTATTTTATGGTGTTTTCTGAAAGCCTTCAAAGATGAATCATATTACCATGCCATATTGTCAAACATGCTCTTTATGTTGAGTTGAAGGAAAGCCAGTTTAACGTACCTGCATGCAATGCGAAATGGCTCGAAATCACTTGATTGTCAGTTATTACACTTCAATCCAATGAAGTGGAGGCAGAGGCAGCTTTTACACAACTTTAAGGAACATCACATTGTGAGACATGGAATGAGATATCCCAGAATTCCAGCTATTCTAAAAGGCCTAAAATAGCAGGTACATAAATTAAGTGAAAGACAAAAAGGCCCGAAACCATGCAATTGTAGAGCTTCCACCCAGGCAAACAAAAGACTGAGTTACAACATTAAAACTTCATTATATACTTAAAAATATATATTTTGTACAATAAAGTATCATATTATTACAATATACTTTTCAAGTTTGAAAAATAAAATACCACGGTATTACAATATGCATATTTTCATGCTATGAAAGGGAGGACTTTATGTATAGACATAAATATTGCTAGATAAATGTGTTTTATTGTTCATTAACTGTCTCATTTTATGCATAATCAAAAGTCTTCAGGTTGTCATAGCAGTGAAGATATCACATTCATTTGGTGTAATTTTTGGCCAATTTTTTCTGTAAGTGTCTCATGGTATTCTGTGTGACAACAAAAACTGTGTGAATGCTAGCCTGACGTTGATGACATAATTCACAACTCCTCCTTCTTTTTGCTGACTGGCCCAGTTAAAATTCAACTGGAGAAATCAAGCTTAATGGGAGAATTTCTAGATGAAACACTGAAGAGAGATGAGAACTGAACTGAACTGTGCAAGAAGGCAGATGGTGTAGTTTGCATCCACAGACATTCTCATGCCCCTTAAATTGGTTAATAAAAAATGCTGCTACCTAAGTCAGATTAGTCTTCTTCTTCCTCCTGTATAGTCATTTGAGTTTTATGTTCCTTCTCAGTGAAGTCATAATTATCACGATACTGTCTAATTATTAATCTGCTAAATAACAACAAAACATTTCTCCAAGGCCCAGTTCAAACAGGAAATACAACTTCATGTGTACTGATAGACAAGACCTTTTCTCAACCACTTAACTGCATCATCAATAATGTAATAATGTTAAAAGATAAGCGCATATATTACAAGATAACATTAAGTGTTATCATGTTATAGTCTGAAAACTTTATTGTTCTTTAAAGACGTTATGTTTCTACAATATATTATTATGTTAGTATGATGTTTTTATTATAAGACTGGGAAATTTATTTTGTCATAAATGTATTTGTTGTAATTTCTTGATGTTATATTGTGAAAAGTTGTAATAACAAGAAAGTACATTGTATTGATATGAAAAGCGTACTGTCAGAATAATTAGGCCTTTATGTTGCAACATTGCTCCATTTCTCTTTTGCCTGGCTGACAGCTACAAGCTTCAGTACAAAAAAACAACGATTTAAGGTTTCATTTCGACTTAATGTGTTTTTCTGCCTCTCTTTGGTAGATAAAAGTGTCATTGCACTGCTATCTAAATGCTGAAATATTCTGAAACGAGTGCAACATTGTTAGGATTTTTTCTTATTATTTTATTCCTGAGTTTTCAATGGAGGGACACGGCAAAAACAATTAGGTGAAGAGAAACTGGCAAAAAAAAAGGAAAACGAAAATATTATAGGTAAGAATTTTCACCTTCAGCCACTGCAACACTCAGCCACGATTTAAGTTTAATTTTTGAGACAGCTGAAATTACAGTGCATTGTCAAAAATGCAGTGCATTGTCTTACACTAACCACTTAATGTATCTTGAACAAATGACTGGAGACGGCGTCTTGAGTGAAAACAATTTTCTCTTCAAACTGCTTCTCACAACACAAAGCTTGGAAAGGGGAGGAAAAACGTGGAAATATGCAAGAAGGAAAGTGATCCAGCAAAGTGGAAACTGAGATTATTCATAGAGTCTGGTGATATATTTATTCCCAAACTTTGTTTTCTCCCAGCGTCCAGCTTGTTAGGTTTATGACTTATAGTGCAGCAGTGGTTAGAAAAAATTCTTGAAATAAGCAGGCTGTGGAGGAACATTATCCACATTGGCAAAGACTTTACACACATGCTCACTTACTGCTGGAGCAATGACACTCCTCTGATATCTAATTAGTACTTGAATCGACTAGTTCTCAGTAGAACAACTTGAGGATTTCAAGCATGAACAAAATGTCAGCGGCTCTAATGGCCTTTTTATACCCTGATAACCACTGCTGCCTGTTTTTTTCCATCTTTGCTTAGTCTGACACTATAGAAAAGTGCCTCCCGTCCTCCTCCCAAAGCTGAGGATGTGTTTTCTGGCACCTAGGAAGTATAACTATGTCATATGTCAAGTTAGTGGATTGCCAACTGAAGAACTGCAAACTGACAGCTTTGGTCAAGTGTAACGTATATGTAAAAAGCAGCTAGACATCACCTATGTATTCCACAGTCTGTCTTCATCTGTGAGAAACATCAAGTATCCAGTCAGACTGAACTAGTTCAGCTTACTGTGGGGTGAGTTTGTGTTCACACATTTATGTGTGTCTGTATGAATGAACAGAAGCAGAGTAAGGTACCAGACTATTGGCTTCGTTGTTACATCCCGACTGGCCTAATTAAGAAATATGGAAAAGGTCTAGGAACTGTGAAGAGTAGTCTATTGACCTTCTCATCACCATACAAGGGAGAGAGATGGGCTAGCTGTGGGTAAGGCAACCAATGTGAGAATGGGAAAAAGGGACGTTTATAACAAGAACAATCAAGTGGCACTTGGAGCAGACAACGAGAAGATCCCTTTAATAATTGGTTTCATTAAAGCTCTTTTAAAGTGCAACCTCTTCTCAGATAAGCCAAGGAAATGTCCATTTGCTCATCTCCTTGTCATGGTAATTTAGCCAAGCTAAATGACGCTTGCGGAAGCTCTCAGACCTCTATTCATGGACCAGACGATTGAAGTGCCATTTAACTCTTAGCTTTCCGCAATCATGACCATTTAGAGGGACACAGATAGTGGGATTTGTGTGCGGAAGGGCTACGGTTGTTGAAAATGGAGAAGCAGAAATCAGAATTACAGAAAAAACAGAGAAAAGATTATAAAATTATGGAATACGGTTATCAAATATTTAAGTGGTCAAGTACTTTATTAAATTTTCCCTTGATTAATTTAGGTAGCAAGTCAGGTCAAACAACTTTTCCTGAAGTCACCTATAATGATATAAAAGAATTTGTTCAGCGCTGACAGATTTCTTCTCGTTTTCATTTTTTTGAAAACTTTATAAAAAATGACCAAGAAAAATTATTCCAGGAACCCGTCACCAACCACAGATGAGTAATAAACCTCTGGTTGGTTGGGTGGAATGCAATGACATACATTTTAGAACAGAACAAATGAGTATTTCCATATGTTAGAAAGGCCTACTCAAAGTCCAAATGGACACAGATTTTCTCCATTCCATCTGACTGAGTGTGAGCTATTTTGCAAAGATTCATTAGCAATAATACCAGTATCTAGATATGTAAAACTGCAAGATACACACCCATATGTGCAGTTTTGTGTTGGTCTGTTACCTAGAATTCCTATATTATGTGTGGGCATTAATGCTTGTTTGTAGTACTTTAATTGGATTATGAAAATGAACATGATAAATTCAAGTTCATTCCTTTGTTGTAAATCAGTGTTTCAGCACAACTTTATGTGCAAGTGCTTCCAATACATCTGTGAAATTAATCCAAATGACAAAACAACAATCAAAAATAAAACAATTGCAGCCACTTTGAATATTTTTCTGTCACTCAGGCTGTTCCCCCAGAAAGTTGATTTGTAAAAAGCCTTTATCTGTGAAGATCACATGAAAATAAATATGGGAAAACATTGCAATGCATCTTTGGGTCCGAAACTAATTTCCAACAACAAAACCAGCTACAAAAAACAAACAAAAAAAAAGTCTGACATGTTTTGATTTTTTTTTTTTTTTCCTCACTCAGACAAGTGAGATATGTTTCAGCAGAGAAGCAGCAGCACATTTTGTCTGTAGCTGATCACAACGACAACAAGAGAATGGCCGTGTAAACATTTCATCACCAAAGAGAGACGGCAAAATCACCACGGGTTTGTGATGACGGGTGATCGATACTTTGAAACACAGCAGCGGGTATTGTCATATGCCAGAGAGCTGTGAGCTTTGTAAAGCTAAATTATCAGTGCCTCTCTGATATGTTATTTGCTAACAGGCTCGTTTGGATAAATCAGTGTGAAAAAATATTGGCCTCAATAATACTAGTTGTGTTTTTTTTTTTTCTCTCTCTGGCTGTCTCCTTTTGCCAGCAGCCATTATAAAAAAGTGCTCTCTCTGCACTAAAAGCTGGGAAAATAAGCCTTTTTTAAATGGTGCATATTTAATATTTATCAGCTTTCTATTAGAATATATGCATGCTCAAATTGTCCGCCTATGTGATCTATCGCTCTGCTAAATTGTGGTGCCACATAGCACTGAGGGGGGAAATTCATTACCGCTCAGGGCAATTTCCTCCCAAAACAAAAACATTTCATTCCAACGGAAAAGCCAAATTAATACTGGCTTTGCATGAACTCGATTTTATTTGCAAAAGAACTGCCACTTTCTCACTCACTTCATCCGCAGAATGAAAGATGTAAGTTGAGACTGGAGTAAAATGAGTTTTGTGCGTGCGCACACACCTCCAATTTCACTCTCTTTCTCTCTGTCACACACAGATACCCCCTTTTTTTCGCTTTGTCTTCACCCCACAAAGTCTACCTCTGCACCAAGCATATATGAATACACATGCAAGCATTTCATTCTACTTTACAGAGAGCCCTTTGTTTTCCACCTAGCCTTGCATTTCTGGCATCAAAGGGGCCTCTACACTCAGAGTTGACTCTGTATCTGCCTGTTTGACGTCACTACATTGTTGTGTCAAGTTATCACACATCAGTGGTGTGTTTATCTCGTTTGATAAGGAAAACCAAAGACACCAGAACAACCATAAGAAGACAATAAAAGGTAACTAAAAAAGGCTGTCCTCTGATAAAAACAGGGAAGCTGGATATTGCATTTGCACCGATTGTATATGAAGAGCTATGAAGAGAAAACACACATACAGCTACTATTAATCGATGAGGTAATTAGCAGCCAGACCACTAAAGCAACAGTTATTTCTGAACATAAAGATTTTCAAATAAAGAAAGATATTCTTTTACTTGTTTCACCTTTTTTGAAATACTGAGAACAATTTGAAAATAAAAATAAAAAATTGGAAAGAGCTTCTGAAACTTAGAAGCTCTTTCTGTGATTACCACTAATGAAAATGACTACCAACACTTAATTTTAGCTACTTTGTTACATAGCTGGTGGTTGGAAATACAATTCATGATGAATAACTGCAGTTTTTCTTTTTTTTCTTAAAATAAATTGTCAAGTTTGATGATATTAATAATACACTTTGTGGAAAGAACATTTTACAGATGTCTACCAATACTTTGGACTTAATGGGCATTGTTTCCATCTGCTGGTTTAGTAAAATTATGTTAAGTCATATTTTCCAATATAATGTGCTGAGTATTTTTACACACTCATCACTGCTCTGAAGGACAGAATTAATTCAAACTAATTAATTTGAAGCTGTTAGGTTTTAGGTTAAGCTGCCTGGTATTTATGGATGATATGGACTCCTCTGTGTATGTAATTTTTAATCCAAAGTATAAGGTTTTAGAACAGAAAGCTTTGCATTATCTAAACCTAGATGAAAGATATGGGTATAAACCAGGGCCGCATATACAGTTAAGTGGCACACATAATAATGTTGTTATGAGGTCTATAGCTCCATTTGTTCATCTTGAGTTGTCGCTGTGTTATGCATCAATTCCCAAGTTCGGCATTCCAAATGGAACGTCATCACTATTTACCACCTTCTGGTGGTTTTTTGCTTATTTTGAGCTCAATGATTTTGTTGTTAAAGCTTTTTTTTTTTTTTTTTTTTTTTTACATGTTTTTTATGTGGAGAAACATGAAAATTAAAATAGCAATTGTGAGAAACAACCCAAAACACAGTTAAAATTGAAATTTTTAAAGTGATAATGCAGTGTATGTCCTGTAGGACACAGAGGGATACATTTTATTTTTGTAATTCAAGCAGCCATGTTGACTGCTCCCAGTTTCCATGCTGATTTCATTATATTTAGAACCCCATAATTTTATATCCTGTGAGCCAGGTTCCTCCTCAGAATTAATATTACTGGCATTTCTTCTTAAACTAAATTTGTAAGTACAGGCTTACACAATATATTGTGTGCTGGCTTCGCTCATAACGTCACTTGATTTATTCCCATCCTCTTAATGAAGTATTTGTTTATGGTTTAAACATAAAAGCAATCCTTATCATAATGTATGACAGTTAGACTCACATGGTGCTATTTATTTGGCCATAAAGACTTGAAGGAGAGTCATCGGAAGCAGCGGTTTACTCCACATGGCAGGAAGGTCAGGGACACAGAGGGTGGCAGAAACATGCAAGGAGGGCTGACAGCTGATTTGTTCAGTAGCTTTGAATAGCTGTTGAATCTGTGAAGCCCAGAGTCCTGTTAAAATTTTAATAAACACGGCGGAGGCCTATTGACTGGAAGTGAAATATGCACATCGTTCCCGGTGCTGGCCTGCCCGGAATGGGGCAATCATGTTTGACAATGTGCAGTGAAAACCTTTCAATCAGAGTGAAGTCTTATTTAGCTGAATATTAAACACAGCTCTATTCTGCATGTGTCAAGTAAATTTATAAAGCTAAGGAATATTATTGCCACCAATTGACTTGCAACTCTCATCTCCATAAACATGATTCAGTGATGCATCTTAATACAATAAACTTTCGACTATGAAAGGCTGCATGGTGGAGCTGCTGTTTGCAATCTTGCCTTGCAGTAATAAGGTCCGGGGTTTGAATCTTGTCCAAGGCCTTTTATTTGTGAAGTTTGTATGTTCCCCTCGCTTATACGGAGGCTTTTTAAGGGTAACCCGAGCTTCCTCCCACAGACTAAAGCATCCATGTAAAGTTAATTTAAGAGTTTAGCTTCCCCTCTAGTGTGACTAAGTGTATGCATGCCCTGTGTTGGACTGTGTACCTGTCTAAGATGTAACCTGCCTTTTACTCATTGACCACTGGAGATAAGCACCATTCACCATGCGAATCAGCAATAGTTAAGAAAGTATAGAAAAAGAATATGGTAAATGTAGCTATAATAAAAGAGGAGTGTGTTAATCACTTCTGTATATTAGAGTATAAGGCCCACACTTGTCAACAAGTATGTCAGATGATATTTATTTGCTTATGTTCTGCTTGAAAGATAAATTAAAGTGTCATCTAAGGAAAACACAGATTGGACACGACTGCATTACTAAAACAACATTGATCTAACTTAAAACTTTCTCTTTTTGCATGCTAATTTCTTCTTCATAGATCCGCTCTTGTCTGTTGGAATCTGCCAACTGTCATTTGCTTGCTTTCTGACACACCTCTACAAAACGTGATGTAAATATGTGTTGAGGAACTCTATTTTTATTTGACTGGCTTAAGCAACATAAAGGAATTATCCCACATAGCTGTGAAGACAAAGTATCCTGGGGACAACTGAATGCTGTGATGATGATGTGAAGCAAACAAAATACGACAGAAAAAAATATTTTTTTGGAGTGGCGTGATGATCTATTTTCTTGGCTGTCATATTGAATAAATGTATATAGACATATATAAACAGTTGCAAATAT